>VKON01003044.1:15729-26522 GCA_009741485.1 Malurus cyaneus samueli | reverse complement strand
CATCCCCTGCCAGGGGCTGCCCCACCTCTGCACAGCCTGACCCAGGGACCAGCCATCGCTGGTGAGCTATCCAGGGGAGTGATTCCCCGCTTAGCCCACACCGTTTTTCTGCTACTGCTTCAGGTTTTCGCTGCACTGTAACCCAACACCCCATGCCTACCTGGGCACCCTGCAGTTCCTGCTAGAACTGCGGAGTTTCTGCTACCTTTTGCTGGCTACCACCTGGTGAGCCCACCCTGCTGTTCCAGCTTGCTGCTCCAAGGTTCCTGCTGCACTCCACTTGCTACCAGAGGGCACCAGATCGCTCTCCCTGTGAGTGCAAAGAAGCCCCTTTTCCGTCCATTGCGGCTTCCCATTGTCTGCCATTGCCCGTAGGGAGAGGCGAACCGCGCCACAGGCCCCCTCAGCCACCAGGGAATCATCGCACCTGCCCTGCCCAGCCAGGAGCCAACAGCGCCCCTGCCGGCTGTGATCAAACTGCACCAAAGGGGAAGGTGCCTGACAGCTGAGAGTAGGCTGTTAATGGGTTTTGGGTTTTGTTTGTTTGCCTTGTTATACATACTAGTAAAGAACTGTTATTCCTTTTCCCTATCTTTGCCTGAAAGCCCCGTATTTCAAAGTTATATAATTTGAGGGAAGGGGCATTTCTCCATTCCAAGGGAGGTTCCTGCCTTCCTTGGCAGACACCTGTCTTTCAAAACCAAGGAAACTCCAAGTAGCCTGACCCTGCTTCCATCTCCTGTGTATTTCTTGCTTTTACTTAAGTAATGATGACAGGAGTTCTTTATTCATCCACAGAGGTTTCTTACACCCTTTGGCCCAATTTCCTCCTCATTGGAATGCATCATTCTTGAGCCTGGAGAAAGTGATCCTGAATACCGACAACTCTTGAACCTCTTCCCTGCAGGACCTGCTCCCATGGGATTTTTCTAAGAAGATTCCTAAAGAGGCTAAAGTTAGCTTGCCTGAAGTCCATGATTATAATTTCCTTGCTGTCTTGCTACCTCTTCATTCAATATTGAACTCTACAATCTCATGGTCCCTACAGCCAAGGCTGCTCCCAACCCTCACGCCATAACAAGCCTTCCCTTTGTGTTAGTAAGGGACAGCACACCATTCCTTGTGGGAACCTCCATAACTGTGACAAGAAGTTATCATCAATGCTTTCAGGAACCTTCTGGACTGTGTTTTGCTTGTTGCTTCTCCAGCAGGTGTCCAGGTAGTTAAATTCCCCAAGAACCAGCTGTGATTTGAGACTGCTTCTATGTCACCTGTAGAAGGCTCATCCACTTCCTCATCTTGATCAGGTGGCCTGTAGCAAACACCCACAATGTCACCCTTACTAGTGTGCCCTTTTATCCTAACCCATAAGCTTTCAACTCACTTGTCATCTCACCAAGACAGAGCTTGATACATTCCAAGTGTTGCCTCATAAGGGCAACTCCACCACCGCACCTTCCTGGTCTGTCTCTGTGTAGCTGTTGTGGGTTAAGATTCTTCCCCTTTTGTTCCCTTTCTTTGGGAATTTTTTTTTCCCATTTGTTGCTGGGATACACTAATGCCGGGTCATCCTTTTAATGGCTGGGCTATTAATGAAGACAATGATACCTAAACAGTCTTGCTAAGGCTGGGTGTGTGTGATTTGTGTGTGTTGTGGGGGGGGGGGGGTAATGCGCTTTGCTTTGCTGCTTCACGAGAGAAGGACGTTTGCCCACTGGCTGCTCTGGGGAGAGCTGGCCTGCCCTTTTTTCTGTGGAGACCAGCCATCTCTGCTCATTTTGGGTTCCTGCTTGCTGCACGGTGGTTTTCTCCCCTGTGCCTTGCCAGGGATTTCCAGCTTCAGGGGTGAGCTCTGCTCCATCCCCTCTCGTGGCCGCGGGATTTCTGCTCGTCTCTTTGCCGTCCTGGGTTTCTTGCTGTCTCAGAGAGCACCGAGATCGGCGTTTCCGCTGTGAGTTTTGCAGAGAAAACTTTTCTCCATCCACCTTTGCCATTTTGTGTCAATCATTGGCGATGCGGGAGATCTGAGTCAGCCGGGACCCGCGCCACCGTGTCCCTGCAGCCACGGGGAATCATCGCACCCGCCCTGCCCAGCCGGGAGCCAACAGCGCCCCGCTGACTGGACTGTAACTGCACCAAAGGGGAGGTGTGTCTTGTGAAGGTCTGTCACTGGGTTTGGGACTGGACTGGTCGTTGCTATTGTTATTGTTACTTGTTTCACTTTGTTATACATATTAGTAAAAACCGTTATTCCCTTTTACCCATATCTTGCCTAAAAGCCGTGATTTTTCAAAGCTATAAAATTCAGGGAAGGGGGTTCATATCCACCACTCAAGGGGGTCCCTGCCTTCATTGGCAACACCTGTCTTTCAAACCAACACAGTAGCCCTTCATGACAACATTTCAGTTATGTGAGCTATCCCACCACATCTCTGTAATCACAATGACCTTTAAGCCCTACACACACAGATCTCTAGTTCCTCCTGTTTGTTCCCCATACTGCATGTATTGGTGTACAGGCATTTAATAGAAGCATTTAATGGTGACAATATCCCAGTGGGGGTGCAAAGGGATACTCCATAGTCCTGTCTAGTGGTTATGGTTTTAGTTACTTGTGCTTGATCGAGGCATTCCCTCTTAAGCCTTCCTTTGTTACTATGGTTTTTCTTCAGTGTTTCCCTGTTGGCTTCTAATACCTCGGGAGTTCTTGGTTTGTTTCTGTAAGACTGCAGGTGTGCTCCAGTGTGGCTGGTACATCTCAGAGTTACCTCCACAGGGCCCTCACAAGTACCCTGTCCCTCTAAATTTTTCATACTACCCCACAGTTTGCCAGGGACAAGCCTGATATTGTCCTACTCCCCCTTGCTTTAGAGATCTCTTCCTTCCCCAAAGTTGGAGTACATGCAGCAAAATCCTGCCTCTCTTTAAGAACAATCCTTGTCCCTTCATATTCTTTCATACAAGTACATTAATTACAAGCTATATCTATGATGATTCTCTAGATTATGGTGGGTGTACCCTAGCTGGCTGCCAGACCCCCAGCCAGCTGCTCTCTCAAACTCCCTCCTCAACTGTATGGGGGGAAAAAGTTGAAAAGCTGTGGGTTAAGATAAGACAGGAGAGATCATTACCCATTGCATCATGGGCAAACCAGACTCAAGTTGGTGAATAGTCTTTTATTTACTGCCAATTAAATAGTTAGATTGTGGGAAACAATGAAAAAACTAAAACCACAGATGCAAGGGGATGGGGGAGCTTGGGTGGTAAGGGACCTTAAAGATTAATTTAGTTCCAACTCCCCTACCATGGGCAGGGATGCCACCACTAGACCAGGTTTGTTCAGAGCCCTATCCAACCGCCTTGAACACTTCCAGGGATGGGACAGTCAGTTCATAACACTTCAACTCTGCTACTCGTTTCTCCCTATTTTCCCCTGTTCCAGCATGGTTCCTCTCCATGGCTGCAGTCTTTAAGAATAAACCTGCTCCAGCATTGCCTCTCTACAGACTGCAGCCTCCTTCGCTGCATATCCAGCTGCTGTAGTGTGTGGTCTTCTACAGGCCACAGCGTGGATATCTGCTCTGGTGTGGTCCTCTCCACAGGCTGCAAGAAAATACCTGCTGCCCAGGGGTCTCCTCCAGGGGCCACAGATCTCTGCTCGGCCCATGAAGCACCTCTTCCTGCTCTAACCGCAGGGCCGTTTCTTACACTTTTTTACTCACTCCTCTCTCTCCCACTGTTGCACAGTGATTTTGCCCTTTCTGAACTGTTTACCTCGAGGCACCATCACAGTGGCTGAGGGGCTCAGTTGTGCTCTGCAGTGTGACCACTAGAGCCATCTGGAACATTGTCTAATGCATGGCCACCTGTTTGGGTTGATTTTGATCCTTATTCCTATATTCCACTGCTTGTATGCCCAAAAATGTGCCTGTGCCTTTAAATCCAACCCAGAAGAAGGAGCAGGGGCGGCACGGGCAGTTTAAAAGCCAGCTGCTCACGCAGTGGGGCTTTTGAGCTCAGCTCTGTGGGCTTTTGGAGCTCAGCTTGCGCCGCGGGAGATCCTTGCTCGCTGCGTGCAGAGAGTTACATTGTTGCAGTTTAGCTACCTCGGATTTGTTAGCTTGGGCAAACATTTTTCCTGGGACGCACCCCCTCGCTGTGATTTTTCTTCTGGAGCAATTCGGTGGCTGGTGGGGACGAGCTGCGCCGCTCTGCTCATCCCAGACTCCGGAAGAAGCCAAGCCGGCAACAGAAAAACACACCAAGCCCAGTGTTTCATCACACCATAAGGAGAGGACTGCTCCAGGTTTTGCCACTGTTGCCTGAGTGGCCGTGTGGACCTTTTCTTTTGTTTCCTTTTCCCGGGGACAGGAGCTGCCATCTTTTCTCCGCACCACATGGCCGAGCTGGTTTGTGGAGGGGAGCACGTGCGTTCCTGGACTTTTTAATATCTAACAGTTACTTTTTTATCTGTCCTTTGGGCACTGTGTTTTGTTAATTAACTACTTTTTTTCTCTTCAATTTTGCCCTAACATCTATTTCATATTGGTGGGAAAAAATCATCAAATTTTTTTCACTTCAGAGAAACATTTAATCTGTAACATTTTTCTCTCTGAAACATTGTCCCAAACCGAGACAGCACCCTAGCCTCTCCTCACAGAGGCTGGCCTGCAGTCCCCATCCTTGCCACATACACCTAATGAATTACAGAAGTGCATAAAGATTCTTTTTCCTTTACAAAATAATGCTAGCACTTCAAAACCAAAAAATGAAGTTACTAAATAAAATAATTGCTTAAATTTTGCAAGGTTGTTTTGTAGTGTTTTTAAATATCACTAACTCTCCTAGATCTTACTGTTAAGATGTAACAACTTAGAGAAAGCATATTTTGCCACAGTGCTCCCTACAGCTACGAGGGAATCATTGCACCTGCCCTGCCCAGCCAGGAGCCAACAGCGCCCCTGCCGGCTGTGATCATAACTGCACCAAAGGGGAAGGTGCCTGACAGCTGAGAGTAGGCTGTTAATGGGTTTTGGGTTTTGTTTGTTTGCCTTGTTATACATACTAGTAAAGAACTGTTATTCCTTTTCCCTTATCTTTGCCTGAAAGCCCCGTAATTTCAAAGTTATAATAATTCAGAGGGAAAGGGATCATATTCTCCATTCCAAGGGAGGTTCCTGCCTTCCTTGGCAGACACCTGTCTTTCAAAACCAAGGAAACTCCAAGTAGCCTGACCCTGCTTCCATCTCCTGTGTATTTCTTGCTTTTACTTAAGTAATGATGACAGGAGTTCTTTATTCATCCACAGAGGTTTCTTACACCCTTGGCCCAATTTCCTCCTCATTGGAATGCATCATTCTTGAGCCTGGAGAAAGTGATCCCTGAATACCGACAAACTCTTGAACCCCTCTTCCCTGCAGGACCTGCTCCCATGGGATTTTTCTAAGAAGATTCCTAAAGAGGCTAAAGTTAGCTTGCCTGAAGTCCATGATTATAATTTCCTTGCTGTCTTGCTACCTCTTCATTCAATATTGAACTCTACAATCTCATGGTCCCTACAGCCAAGGCTGCTCCCAACCCTCACGCCATCAACAAGGCCTTCCTTGTTGGTTAGTATAAGGTTGAGCAGCACACCATTCCTTGTGGGAACCTCCACTAACTGTGACAAGAAGTTATCATCAATGCTTTCCAGGAACCTTCTGGACTGTTTGTGCTTTGCTGTGTTGCTTATCCAGCAGGTGTCCAGGTAGTTAAATTCCCCACAAGAACCAGGGTCTGTGATTTGAGACTGCTTCTAGTCACCTGTAGAAGGCTCATCCACTTCCTCATCTTGATCAGGTGGCCTGTAGCAAACACCCACAATGTCACCCTTACTAGTGTGCCCTTTTATCCTAACCCATGAGCTCTCAATTCACTTGTCATCTCACCTGAAGACAGAGCTTGATACATGTCCAAAGCTGTGCCTCACAAAGGGCAACTCCACCACCGCACCTTCCTGGTCTGTCTCTGTGTAGCTGTTGTGGGTTAAGATTCTTCCCCTTTTGTTCCCTTTCTTTGGGAATTTTTTCTTTCCAATTTGTTGTGGGATACACTAATGCCGGTCATCCTTTTAAGCTGGGCTATTAATGAAGACAATGATACCTAAACAGTCTTGCTAAGCACTGGGTGTGTGTTTTGTGTGTGGTGGGGGGTAATGCCTCTTTGCTGCTTCACGAGAGAAGGACGTCTGCCCACTGGCTGCTCTGGGAGAGCTGGCCTGCCTTTTTCTGTGGAGACCAGCATCTCTGCTCATTTGGGTTCCTGCTTGCTGCACGATGGTTTTCTCCCTGTGCCTTGCCGGGAACCTCTGTGATTCCAGCTTCAGGGGTGAGTCTGCTCCATCCCGTCTCGCACCGCGAGGATTTCTGCTCGTCTCTTGGCCGTCCTGGGTTTCTTGCTGTCCAGAAGAGCACCGAGATCTGCATTTCCACTGTGAATTTGCAGAGAAACTTTTCTCCATCCACCTTTGCCATTTTGTGTCAATCATTGGCGCCATGCGGGAGATCTGACCAGCGGGACACCGCGCCACGTGTCCCCTGCAGCCACCGGGGAATCATCGCACCCGCCCTGCCCAGCCGGGAGCCAACGGCGTCCCTGCCGACTGGGACTAACTGCACCAAAGGGGAGGTGTGTCTTGTGCAGGTGTCACTGGGTTTTGGGACTGGACTGGTCGCTGCTATTGTTATTGTTACTTTTTTCCCTTTGTTATACATATTAGTAAAAAATTGTTATTCCCTTTTAGCCCATATTCTTGCCTAAAAGCCCGTGATTTTTCAAAGTATATTAATTCAGGGAAGGGGGGTGTCATATCCACCACTCCAAGGGGGGTCCCTGCCTTCATTGGCAAACACCTGTCTTTCAAACCAACACAGTAGCCCTTCATGACAACATTTCAGTTATGTGAGCTATCCCACCACATCTCTGTAATCACAATGACCTTTAAGCCCTACACACACAGATCTCTAGTTCCTCCTGTTTGTTCCCCATACTGCATGTATTGGTGTACAGGCATTTAATAGAAGCATTTAATGGTGACAATATCCCAGTGGGGGTGCAAAGGGATACTCCATAGTCCTGTCTAGTGGTTATGGTTTTAGTTACTTGTGCTTGATCGAGGCATTCCCTCTTAAGCCTTCCTTTGTTACTATGGTTTTTCTTCAGTGTTTCCCTGTTGGCTTCTAATACCTCGGGAGTTCTTGGTTTGTTTCTGTAAGACTGCAGGTGTGCTCCAGTGTGGCTGGTACATCTCAGAGTTACCTCCACAGGGCCCTCACAAGTACCCTGTCCCTCTAAATTTTTCATACTACCCCACAGTTTGCCAGGGACAAGCCTGATATTGTCCTACTCCCCCTTGCTTTAGAGATCTCTTCCTTCCCCAAAGTTGGAGTACATGCAGCAAAATCCTGCCTCTCTTTAAGAACAATCCTTGTCCCTTCATATTCTTTCATACAAGTACATTAATTACAAGCTATATCTATGATGATTCTCTAGATTATGGTGGGTGTACCCTAGCTGGCTGCCAGACCCCCAGCCAGCTGCTCTCTCAAACTCCCTCCTCAACTGTATGGGGGGAAAAAGTTGAAAAGCTGTGGGTTAAGATAAAGACAGGGAGATCATTTACCCATTGCCATCATGGGCAAACCAGACTCAAGTTGGTGAATAGTCTTTTAATTTACTGCCAATTAAAAATAGTTAGATTGTGGGAAACAATGAAAAAACTAAAACCACAGATGCAAGGGGATGGGGGAGCTTGGGTGGTAAGGGACCTTAAAGATAATCTAGTTCCAACTCCCCTACCATGGGCAGGGATGCCACCCACTAGACCAGGTTGTTCAGAGCCCTATCCAACCTGGCCTTGAACACTTCCAGGGATGGGACAGTCAGTTCCCTGCCAGCATTGCCTCTCTACAGACTGCAGCCTCCTTCGCTGCATATCCAGCTGCTGTAGTGTGTTGGTCTTCTACAGGCCACAGCGTGGATATCTGCTCTGGTGTGGTCCTCTCCACAGGCTGCAAGAAAATACCTGCTGCCCAGGGGTCTCCTCCAGGGGCCACAGATCTCTGCTCGGCCCATGAAGCACCTCTTCCTGCTCTAACCGCAGGGCCGTTTCTTACACTTTTTTACTCACTCCTCTCTCTCCCACTGTTGCACAGTGATTTTGCCCTTTCTGAACTGTTTACCTCGAGGCACCATCACAGTGGCTGAGGGGCTCAGTTGTGCTCTGCAGTGTGACCACTAGAGCCATCTGGAACATTGTCTAATGCATGGCCACCTGTCTTGGGTTGATTTTGTGCCAATCCTGTATTCCTATATTCCACTGGCTTGTATGCCCAAAATGTGCCTGCGCCTTTAAATCCAACCCAGAAGAAGGAGCAGGGGCGGCACGGGCAGTTTAAAAGCCAGGGCTGCCACGCAGTTGGGGGCTTTTGGAGCTCAGCTCGTGGGCTTTGGAGCTCAGCTTGGCGCCGCGGGAGATCCTTGCTCGCTGCGTGCAGCAGAGTTACATTGTTGTCGTTTAGCTAGCTCGGATTTGTTAGCTTGGGCAGACAGTTTTTCCCTGGACCGCCACCCCTTTCTACGACTCGTGTGATTTTTCTTCTGGAGCAATTCGGTGGCTGGTGGGACGAGCTGCGCCGCTCTGCTCATCCCAGACTCCGGAAGAAGCCAACCGGCAACAGAAAAACACACCAAGCCCAGTGTTTCATACACATAGGAGAGGACTGCTCCAGGTTTTGCCACTGTTGCCTGAGTGGCCGTGTGGACTCTTTTGTTTCTTTTTCCCGGGGACAGGAGCTGCCATCTTTTCTCCGCACCACATGGCCGAGTGGTTGTGGGAGAGGGAGCAGGTGCGTTCCTGGACTTTTAAATATCTAACAGTTACTTTTTATCTGTGTCTGTGGGCACTGTGTTTTGTTAATTAACTACTTTTTTTCTCTTCAATTTTGCCCTAACATCTATTTCATATTGGTGGAAAAAATCATCATATTTTCACTTCAGAGGAACATTTAATCTGTAAATTTTTCTCTGAAACATTGTCCAAACCGAGACAGCACCCTAGCTCTCCTCACAGAGGCTGGCCTGCAGTCCCCATCCTTGCACATACACCTAAGAAATACAGAAGTGCATAAAGATTCTTTTTCCTTTACAAAATAATGCTAGCACTTCAAAACCAAAAAATGAAGTTACTAAATAAATAATTGCTTAAATTTTGCAAGGTTGTTTGTGTAGTGTTTTTAAATATCACTAACTCTCCTAGATCTTACTGTTAAGATTAACAACTTAGAGAAAGCTATTTTCTTGTTTATCATACATTTATTTCAAATTGCAAAAAACTCAAGAGATGTGGCAATTTCTAATTCACCTAATTTGAAATACTTTTTTTTCTTCCTGAAACAAAATCCAAGTTGATCCACAAACCTGGGGAAATATAGTTTAGACAAAAAAAAATCACATACACAACTCTGATTTCCCCTTTTGAATTCCAAATTCCAGGTAAAACCTAGTAGAAACATTAGACAGATGTCTTGTCTTTCCTTGCTGTTATCCTTAAGCAAAAGAATCCACTTTTTAGCTACATCAGCTAGCTGTATTTTTAAAGAATATAGGAAAGCATTGTAAACAAGTAAAGGAGACCACTATGTTTACTAAAACACTGATGATCCATTTAGGTGGCAAAACATGGGACATCTAATCATTCTATGATTTGTTCATTACTACATAAAAAGAAAGACTTTCTCATAATGGCAGATTTACATGTGTCAAAGAATCTTATCAATAAAATACACTTAAAAATATAAAAGCCTGTTAAGTGGGCTTACATTCTTTGCTACTACCCAAATATTTCCCTTCAGATCTTATGTTAGGATATTTGCCTTTCAAAATATAAAGCATGCTGTTTTTTCTTTTAAACGATAATTGTTCTTTTCAGACCTTAACTGAAGCGAGACCCACTGCACCCATGAAAGCAGAAGCACACTAAGCAGAACTTAAGATTAGCTTGCTAGCACACTAGGCAAACTTTAACTTGGTCTAATCCATTGCAAAGAAACCCTTTCATCTGAAAATCACCTTAGATCAGGAAGATGCATATATTGTATGTCACTTTTGCAGTTAAACAACATTTTAAACTTGAAACCCGCAGTTCTCAAGAATGAACCTGGCTAATCTGCACACATGGCAGAGATGTTCATAGGCAGGAGTGATCATATTAAAAAAAAATAGTATTTTTGTGTGGAATCAACTATCCTACAGTTTTCCAGTACCCAATTTGTAAATGAAAACTTTATCCAGTTTATTTCCTGTTAGCAATGGGAATCGGAATTACTATATAGTATCATCACATTGTATCGATTTATATGCAAACACACCCGTGATGCACACTATTCCCAACTGCCCACTGAAAATCAATGACTTGTAATAGAAAAATCTAGATTATAACAAATGTGCACTTGAAATATCAGCTAAACTTGGATCAAAGACATGGAATGGCACTGTGTTATTAGAAGAAATGAGGTCAGGATTGAAGTAGCATGTGCACACAGCCAGTGCCTTAAGCAACCTACCATTGATTGTCAATACCCTAGTAAAAGCTCCATGGATTAGTGAAAGGCTGTTACCAGTTTTGAATATACACTTCAAGAAATGAGGATATAAGCAATGGGCCAGTCCCATTTGAACAGTCTGAAGAACCCTAAGCTTTATTAAAGGCATAACTTCTGTTTAGTGCTAACTATCGGTTAACAATTCCAGGACTG
>VKON01003044.1:0-13177 GCA_009741485.1 Malurus cyaneus samueli | reverse complement strand
ATAACACTTCAACTCTGCTACTCGTTTCTCCCTATTTTTCCCCTGTTCCAGCATGGTTCCTCTCCATGGCTGCAGTCTTTAAGAATAAACCTGCTCCAGCATTGCCTCTCTACAGACTGCAGCCTCCTTCGCTGCATATCCAGCTGCTGTAGTGTGTGGTCTTCTACAGGCCACAGCGTGGATATCTGCTCTGGTGTGGTCCTCTCCACAGGCTGCAAGAAAATACCTGCTGCCCAGGGGTCTCCTCCAGGGGCCACAGATCTCTGCTCGGCCCATGAAGCACCTCTTCCTGCTCTAACCGCAGGGCCGTTTCTTACACTTTTTTACTCACTCCTCTCTCTCCCACTGTTGCACAGTGATTTTGCCCTTTCTGAACTGTTTACCTCGAGGCACCATCACAGTGGCTGAGGGGCTCAGTTGTGCTCTGCAGTGTGACCACTAGAGCCATCTGGAACATTGTCTAATGCATGGCCACCTGTCTTGGGTTGATTTTGTAATCCTTATTCCTATATTCACCTGGCTTGTATGCCCAAAATGTGCCTGCGCCTTTAAATCCAACCCAGAAGAAGGAGCAGGGGCGGCACGGGCAGTTTAAAAGCCAGGGCTGCCACGCAGTTGGGGGCTTTTGGAGCTCAGCTCGTGGGCTTTGGAGCTCAGCTTGGCGCCGCGGGAGATCCTTGCTCGCTGCGTGCAGAGAGTTACATTGTTGCGTTTAGCTAGCTCGGATTTGTTACTTGGGCAACAGTTTTTCCTGGACGCCCCCCTTACTGACTGTGTGATTTTTCTGGAGCAATTCGGTGGCTGGTGGGGACGAGCTGCGCCGCTCTGCTCATCCCAGACTCCGGAAGAAGCCAAGCCGGCAACAGAAAAACACACCAAGCCCAGTGTTTCATACACCATAAGGAGAGGACTGCTCCAGGTTTTGCCACTGTTGCCTGAGTGGCCGTGTGGACTCTTTTGTTTCTTTTCCGGGGACAGGAGCTGCCATCTTTTCTCCGCACCACATGCCGAGTGGTTTGTGGAGGAGGGCAGTGGTGCGTTCCTGGACTTTTAATATCTAACAGTTACTTTTTATCTGTCCTGTGGGCACTGTGTTTTGTTAATTAACTACTTTTTTTCTCTTCAATTTTGCCCTAACATCTATTTCATATTGGTGGAAAAATCATCAATTTTTCACTTCAGAAACATTTAATCTGTAAATTTTTCTCTGAAACATTGTCCAAACCGAGACAGCACCCTAGCCTCTCCTCACAGAGGCTGGCCTGCAGTCCCCATCCTTGCCATCACCTAATGAATTACAGAAGTGCATAAAGATTCTTTTTCCTTTACAAAATAATGCTAGCACTTCAAAACCAAAAAATGAAGTTACTAAATAAAATAATTGCTTAAATTTTGCAAGGTTGTTTTGTAGTGTTTTTAAATATCACTAACTCTCCTAGATCTTACTGTTAAGATGTAACAACTTAGAGAAAGCATATTTTTACTATATAGTATCATCACATTGTATCGATTTATATGCAAACACACCCGTGATGCACACTATTCCCAACTGCCCACTGAAAAATCAATGACTTGTAATAGAAAAATCTAGATTATAACAAATGTGCACTTGAAATATCAGCTAAACTTGGATCAAAGACATGGAATGGCACTGTGTTATTAGAAGAAATGAGGTCAGGATTGAAGTAGCATGTGCACACAGCCAGTGCCTTAAGCAACCTACCATTGATTGTCAATACCCTATGTAAAAGCTCCATGGATTAGTGAAAGGCTGTTACCAGTTTTGAATATACACTTCAAGAAATGAGGATATAAGCAATGGGCCAGTCCCATTTGAACAGTCTGAAGAACCCTAAGCTTTATTAAAGGCATAACTTCTGTTTAGTGCTAACTATCGGTTAACAATTCCAGGACTGATTTGAGCAACCTGGTCTAGTGGAAGGTGTCTCTGCCCTTTGCAAGGGGGTTGAAACTTGATGATCTTTAAGGTCCATTCCTACTTAAAACATTCTATGATATGAGATACTGAAAATGGAAGCATGCATGTTGGCACCTTGGTGGGAATGAAACCAGAGAACCGAGTCCCTGTTGTGCTTCGACCCCTGGCCAAATGCCAGGCACCCACAACACTTCCCCCAACCATGGCCAGGCAGAGGAGAGAGAAAGGCAGGGGGCAGGGGGTGTGTGTGGGTTTTCTGGTCAGTTCCATTGCTTAAGGAGAAGGGTCCTTCTCTTGCGCTGTGTCACTGTGGGGATGTTTCCCAGGAACAGACAGCATATCAAAATTGCTGATGGTGTGGGTTTCCTCATCCATAGGGAAGGAAGCAGTCCTCCAAGACCAGGCTGTCTCCATTCCGGGATCAAGGCCTTTCTCTCGGGTCTTCCACCAGAACACAGTTTTGTGAAAAATGAGGTTCACTCTGCTGTGAACATTTGGTGTTACATCAGCTTAATGCCTATTCATAGATATTTATGCATATTCAAACTTTTCTAGGGACTGTTTAACATGGATCTGCCTTTTTAGAGCATGGATGCTTATGCTCCTGGGGTCACATGTGTGTGACCCCTATTCCATAGTTTTAGCAGATGGTTTTTGCCGACAGTGAAATGAATGAGAAGGTAGTGTCTTTACAAACAGTCTGACTCTGGGGTGAGATAAGGCTGATATTGGGAGATAGACCCTGGGCTGTGCCTGCTTGCAAATACATTGCAGGGTGGAGGGCTTTCCAGAGGGGGGAGGAGGAACTGGTAGGGGTTCATCCCTCTCCCCGTGTGCTTTTAAAAAATCTAATAGGTACATTCTGATTGTGAAAATCTTTGGTTAAATGGTGAGAGACAAATTTTGGAGTGGAGATTGTAAGACAGTGCATCCAAAAAACATTATAGGTGCATGTTGTTGTTGGCCAAACAGCGACACAATAACAGACACAAAGGACACCAAACCAAGAAAAAGGAAAAGAAAAGAGGGTTGAAAAAGAAGAGAGTAACTTTTATTGTGGGACCAAGCCTCTTTTATCCACTTTAGCAACCAGTGTATACATTTGTGTCAAACATACATGGTTAGAGACAGTGTTTAATTACTCATAAGTATGATTGGTGATTTGCAAGAGCATTGATGTTGTACCATTGTCAACCACATGCATTATCAAGTACATACATTCAGTCTCTTTTTCTCAAAGGCATAAGGACATGTGTTTTTTTCCCATGCAGGCTGTTAACAACTCCCCTACAGGTGCACATGTGTTCAGGAATGCTTATTCATATGTGAAAGGCCTGAAGGTGATTGTATTCTGGAGAGGAAAATGCCAAAGAGCAAAGAAGGTGAGGGAGAGAAGAATTGCCTAGGAGATGAGATGGGGCTGGGCTGCTGTTGGTAGAGACACAGAAATTGTTTGGAATTATGAATCTCCTGGACAATAAACTTCTAGCATTCGCATACTCTGTACAAATTTGTAATATGAATATTACCAGTACTGATTATCTGAACCAGCATGTCTTGGTGATGTTCAAGTGAAACGTCTGAATGTTTCCTGTTTTCATACAAAAAATACTATATGAAGTACTAACATCCTTGGCAAGCAAAATTGAAACATATTGCCTGTGGAGAAATGGAAAAGATTTCTTAGTATGTATTGAAGAATTAAGCAGAGTGGAAAAGTACACATTCAGATAAGACTTAAGTGAGACTGTTAATCATAATGAGTTCTTTGTCAAATGATGAACAGAGTGAGGAGGCGTGAAAAAATCAGAATTTATTAAAGTAAAAATAACAAAATATTTTGCATTATGACATATGCTAAAGTATTCAGCTTATTACTTGTAATATAACATATCATATTGTCGTGGGTTAAATTCTTCTCCTTTTTTCTTTTTCTTTGGAATTTTTTCGTCCCATTTGTTGCTGGGATACCTTGATGGCCGAGCCGATCTTGATTAATGGCCGTAATTGAAGGGACATGACACCAATGGCCGCAACCCTAAATGGGAGACAGCTTTTGTGTGGGGGTGGGGATTGGGGAGTGGGGTTTTTCGCGGTTTTGGAAGGAGAAGGGTTTCCTGCTTAGCGAGGAGTGGTTTGACCTGCTTGCCTGCCGGAGGATTCCAGCTCAGGAGGGGAACTTCGCTCCATCCGTCTTGCGTCCGCGGGATTCTGCTGCTCTTAGGTCCTGGATTTTCTTTTGCTTCCAGCGAAGAGCACCGGCGTTTTTCCGCTGTGAGTTTGCAGAGAAAGAAGAAACTTTTCTTCATCCCACCCGCATTTCATTATCGGATCATCCCAGCCGCGGGAGATCTTGCCTAAGCCGGGACCCCGCACCACCACTCCCCTGCCAGTCCCGCAGGAGTCCGTCGCGCCCCTGCTCAAGCCGGGGACCAGGCGGGCGCCGCTGCAACTAAACTGTAAACCTCGCCAACGAGAGGACTGTTTCCATTTAAGGGCTTGTCACTAGGTGGACTGGGCCTGTGTTGTTGCTATTTATTGCTACTTTTCCACCTGTTATATATAATATATTAGTTTAAAACTGTATCCCTTTCCTATTCCTGCCTGAAAGCCAAACTCGGATTCTTTTTCCAAAGCTATAAATAATTCCGGAGGCATAGGGGATCATAGCCCACCACTCCAAAGGGGGCCCTGCCTCCATAGCAAATACCTGTCTTTCAAAACGGGTACACATATAATCATTAGAATATCCTGAGTTGGAAGGACCCACAAGGATAATTTGAAATCCAACTCCTGGGCCCCTGCACGACATCCCAAGGTACACCATGTGGCCTGAGGAGCATTTCCAAATGCTTTCTTAAACTCTGTCAGGGCTCTGTGCTGACCACTTCCGGGTGAAAACCTTTTTCTTATATCCCAAACTTCAACCTCCCCGACACAACTCCTCAGGCCATTCCCCTTGGTCCTGTCACATGCTGTCACCCAGAGAATCAGTGTCTGCCCTCCTCCTTCCCTCAAAGGAAAGTTGTAGACTGTGAATGAGGTCTCCCCTCAGTGTCCCTCCAGGACTGAACAAGGGACCAAGAGACATCAGCTCCTCACTTTTAGACATGAACTTCAGTTGCTGCTTTGCCATGTTCCCTCCTATTTTAATCAATGTGGTATAGATCAATCTTCTAGCATACATCAGCTGTTTTGCCGATGTCTTTCACTCAGTTTGAAGGTCTACCTTCCCCAGTAAATAGACAGTAAACAAAACTTTGCTACCCCATGTCTCCAAATACTAAGAACCCAATGGCATTGTATAAGTCTAATAAGTCTTAAAAATTTTAAAGTGCAGGAGAAAAAAGTTGTTGCACAATTATATGTATGAATATATAGACTGACACGAGGTCAATTTTTAAACTTTGAATTGAAAGCTTTAGGCTGACATTTGTTAGCAGTATACCTGATGTGCTATAATTAGCTCTTATAATGGTTAATTATCATGTTATACATTAGTTCTTACACATAACCATTATCATTACATATTCAAAAGCAGTCAGTCTTTTAAACACTTTATCCTAATTAGCTGCAATATGCAGTACCATGAAGCAAATGCCATATCGCCAGCTTTAATAATTGCTCTTGATAGAACGCCTAGTTGCACAATAACCCAGAGGCGTCAAGGTGACCCTTGATGAGAGAATGGAACATAAACAGGATCGGGACTATAGAGGGAGCAGCTGCAATGAGAAAAGCTTATATCAGCTTGCTTATGTAATCAAAAGCAAAGCTAATCTTAGCGTATGCTGACAACAAACCCTTTCTGCTGCAGCTCCCCTTCTTTCATTAGGATGGGAACTTTCCATTTCCCCTTACTGTGAGTCTGAGTCCAGACGTGACTGTACTCTTTTCGATGACTCACATAGAAGTACAAAGCATGGCATTGGCTCTGTATGGGTAAGAGTATCCTGAGTTGTTGCCTTGTGGTTTTCTTGTGAAATCCATATTGGATTTCTTGTGTTATGTTTACAGCTTTTGGATCTTTCATGGCACACTGCACACTGCAGTACACAGTATGAGATACAACAAAAAAACAGCTAAGTGATATTACAAATATGATTTTGGCGGTGCATCAGTCTATTGGGGATTCCTGTTCTTGTATTTGTCCTGTTTGTCTTGGCTTCGAAGACAGGTGTTTGCCAATGAAGGTTGGGGACCTCCCTGGAGTGGCGAATATGACCCCCTTCTTCTGAATTATTATTAACTTTCGAAATCCAATGGGGGCTTTAGGCAAAGAGATGGGAAAAAGAGAATAACAGTTTCTTTACTAGTATGTTATAACAAAGGGTAAACAAGCAACAACAATTGATAGCCAACAACCAACTGTAGTGGGTTTAAACCTGATTTTTCCCAAATCTGAGTCAAGCAGCAAAAATGACCATTGGTTTGGATTTCGTTGCTGAAAGCAAAAAAGCACTGCACCACGACATTCTCTCTCCTTTCCCCCCACCGGAGAGGCAGGGAAGAGCAAAAAGCCAATTAACATGAAAATTTATGGCTTTCAGATAACAATAACATTAATTGAGGAGAAAGTATACGTATGTGCTCCAGGAGAATGGTAGACAGGCCTGAATAACTTAAGTTGCCAAATAAGATTTATACTACCCAAAAAATACTAAGAATACTACACACCGGGAGGGAACAAAGATAGGGACAATTTCAAGGGGAGAAGAAAAAATAAAAACGGACATTTTAAGACCCTGTTATCCTTTCCAGGGACCCAGTCTCTTTTCCCAGGTTCCTCCCTCTCACCCCCCCATGTTTTTTTCGCACACACAGGGGACAGGAATGAATGTCTAACATAGATCAAACTTACTCATTACAGTTTGTTCGTTCCAGCATCATAGGAGAAGAGTTCTTTACAGCTCCAAGCTGTGGAAGGTCTTTTCCAAGAAACAGTCAGTATCATTACTGCTGTGGCAAGGGAGGATTTTTCTTTACCTTGTAGGGAGAAAGGAAAAGAATGTTCTTCAAGGCCAAACTAGTGCGTGTTTGCAGAAGACCACTATCACAAATCTCCTGGCAGGAACACAGCTTCTTCTAAGCATCCACTTACTTCCAGACGTGGCGGCGATGGGCATCTCCTCCTCCCGCAGAACACTATTTTCTTCTTAGCATCAACTCATTCAAACGTCGATGGAGGTACCAAGCCTCTTCCTCTTTTTTTGGCTCCCTGATCAGCTAGTCAGTCCTAACGGGGACGGTTTTTTTTCCTCAGAGCGAGGTCGCTCTCCTTTTCGATACAGGTCTCCCATTGATGAAATAGCTTTTTGAGAACAACTAATTTTTCTCCATGCTCGAGAACCATAGCAACAGCACAGCAACCCATCCCATCTTCTCCTTACTGTGATCTTTGGGTCCCCGCTTTCCTTCTTACGTCTCCTCACCCTCCTGCTCTGTTTTTCCCCGGTGCATGATACGAACAACTAAAACTACATGGTGGCCGCCCCATCTTGTTATTGAATTCTCTTAAGTTTAGTATAATACATCATCACAGATGGTGTAAACTAACCTGTGCAATTGGCCCAGGCCTGATGGTCAGCTGTCCAATCAACTCGAGCCATAATGATTGGATCTTAAAAACAACAGGGGCAGCGCTCTTTTGCTGGAGAAAGAAGGAGAAGTTCTAGGACTTCCTCACAGGAGCCATCTTTGTGGTTTCTTGTCCCATCCCCCACACCAAAAATCAGACCAAGTAAAACCATGACACCAAACCCAACACAAACACAGGTTAACAGCCTTCTCTGGGCTATCACATTGCCCTCCCCTTTGGTTAATGCAGTTATTGTCACAGCCAGCTGTTGTCTTCCTGGGCGGGCAGGGTGGTGCCATATTCTTCCCGCGGCTGCAGGGAGCACTGTGGCGCGGGTCCCGGCTGGTTTTATCTCTCTCCCCGTTGGCAATGTTGGGCAACAGGTGCAGGAAATGGATGGAGAAAAATTTCTTTACCAACTACCCAGGGGAGCTGATTCCTGGTGCTCCCTTGAGCATATCAAGAGGAAGCTGTAGACAGCAACTCGGATCAAGCAAGCTGGTCAAGAGAATGAGCAGAATCCGCAGCTGGAGGACGAGATATCTCAGGAACTCGAACCACTGTAGCTGGAATCACAGGGCTTCCTGGCAAGGCAGGGGAGGCAGAAGGCCACAGGTAGCAAGCAGGAACCTACGGCAGGACACTGGGCTTTGCAGCGGGGGCAGGTGAGTTCTCCCACATGGAGCAGGTCCAACCACCCTCCCGCAAGCCAAACAGTAGCAAGGAGAGAGTGCCCCCCATCCCCCCTTTTTTTTTCCTGAGCCCAAATTATCGCGGGCATTCTTCTGCTCTCCACAGAGAGAAAACCATCAAGATAGGGTGCCTCCAGGATCCTCCTGCTCCCCTGGGCTTGGCAAACTTCTTTTGTCTTCCTTTAAGTACCCAGTCTTATGTTAAATACTGATCGTTATTCTCTCTTACAGCAAAAAGGAGAAAAATTCCCCAGAGGAGGAGAACAGAAAGAGAAATACTAAACCTCCAACACCTATTAAAACTACAATAAGGGGATTACATTGGAGTTTCTGCATTAATCGAAAGTTTATATGAAGCTAATTTGCTTCCTGCCTGATATAACTCTTAACTTCTTCCTGTGTATGATGGGATTCCTAATGAATTTAATTGGTGATTTTCACATTAATTCTTAAGCTGATGTTTCTCCAGGTGGTTTTGTAATTATTGATTTTCTCCCCTCTGTGGCTAATATATCTGCTAGTAGATAATTTGCAATATTTTGCTCCTAATGGATACCTGAGAAGCATTGTTTGCATTTTTTCTTCAGGTGTGGAAAAATGAGATTCACTTTCTTGTTAAATTTTAAAGGGTTTTTATAAATGACAAATAGGGTTCAATAAAAGCAAAGGAACCACGTCCTCGGGTTGCTTGGCCGATCTGCCAGAGGCACACTGGGTATGGATACGAAACTCTTTAAATACATTCTGTGTTACATCAGACTTAATGGCCTATTCATACGACTTTATGCATATTTTATCTGTCTTGTAACTTTAAACTGGATCCGCCTTTTACAGTCTTGTTGTTTATGCTAATCTGGCGGTCTGTTTGGTGTGACGCCTATTCCACAACTTCAGCAGATGGTTCTTGTCCATAGAGAAGTATTTCATAACAGGGGTCCCAAACACCCCTGGCCTTTCCGTGGACAGATAAGCCCATCCGAAAGGTTGGTGCTCTCACTAGCCAGATCTGTTGTGCACAAACGATTGATGTTTTTACAAATTCTTTCGACCAGATATTTTTTCCCCAAGGCCTGTTCTTCCACCCCCACCCTTTCGCTGTCAGGGGTCAGGCGCTGGGCCTGCAGTGAGTAGCCCTGCGGGCGATGGCCTCCCCACCCGAGGTGCTAAAGCATCTTTGTGATGTATGCAATTCTTTTCCCCAGCTCTGAGCTGCGTTCTTAATCTTTTAAGGACCATTGCCATCAGGGCCCCATTCAGGGGTTTTTTGGTGACTTTCTTGCAGCTTTTGTATAGTTTGCTTATAATAATAAAAAAAAAAAAAAAACATAACTTAAAGTTCTTCTACACTAAGACAATATTATATCATATGCACAACACATAGCATCTACCTTTAATCTCTGCGAGAACTAACACTACAATATGTGTTTAACGCACACATAGCACTCATCTTAATATTTGTAAAGCCAACACTATAATAGGTGTTTATAACACAAGGGGACTGTGTAGTTTTGCTTGCCAGTTTTTTTTTGTTAATGGAGGGGGGGCACCAAAAATGGCTCCTTGGAAGTTTCTGGAACCAAGTCTTCATATTGTCCAGCCAAGCCCTGGCTCTTCCCCCGTGTTAGCAGAACCCAATCTTCTGATGGCTCTGAAGGTTCATTGGACATGCTGCGTTGGCCAAGCCTGGGCCAATGGAGATGCTAGTTACGCCTCTGTGATTGAATATGTAGAAGAAAATCCCAGAGCAAAGAGTGCTTGCAGCTGCCTTAGCCTTAGCCGGGGGGGGGGGGGGGCTAAGGAAGATATCAGAAAATGGACAACTGGAATTCAGTCGCGAGAGAGAAGGTGAGGAGGTGCTTTGCAAGGCTGTGGTGCCTGACCATACCATGGGGAGCAGCTCGTTCCCGAGGCACTCTATCCAGTGGGAGACCTATGGAGAGAGAGAGAGGAGAGGCCTTGTCCTAAGACAAACAGCCCTGGCCTTGGGGACTGGTCGTAGCCCGTGGGGGGAGAGGGGCCCCCCCACGCCTGGAGCAAGTGATGTCTAGAATAAACTGTTATAAACACAGATAGATTAGTATTGGCTTCGCAGATATTAAGATGATGCTTATGTGCCACAATTGTTGCCTTTTTGCAAATAGCTTTATTAGTTATGCAGACATAGTGGTGAAATAATCACTTGGTGGTTTTGGTTTTCCTTTATAACTCAGATACAGTTTAATTACAGTTGATGTTGTTTTAGAGTACTTGTGGTTAACTTACAATAACAGAAGTGTTATGGCTTGTGATTTAAAACCATCCATGAAGCATTTTTTTTACACATATAGCAAAACTATACAAAAGTTCGGGAGAGCCCTGCTGCACTACACTGACAAAAAATAAGATAAGGAGGATAAGAAAATGCCATGAGAAAAGATCACAGCTTTGGCACCTCCGACACCTCCCCAAAGCTATCAGCACAGACCCTGACCAAATGGGGGGGGTAGAAGAACAAGGGCTTTGGGATGTTTAGTGAAAAAGTCTCTGGTCAGAGAACCTTCGTTAAAACATCCTATCCTCTGCTGCACAAAGGGCACTGGCTTGGTGGACCCTCAACCTTTTCAGATGGGCTTATCTGTATGAAAGGCCAGAGGTCTGTGGTGACCCATCAGAGGCCGCTGCTGTGGACACTCCCTGTTGTTAGGAAAATTAAATCCACAAGCACCAGAGGTTATGTCCAAAAAGGAGACAGAGGAGCTGCAACTTTATTCATCAATAAAGGGGAGAGTCATGGCATTCCCATGGGGTCTTCTCAAATTCATTAGAGGACGCAGCCTCCCTTTGTATCCCAATTTTTCCCAGCCGCAGTTCCCTCCTCTTTCCCCATTGGACTGAGTACTTGAAAAGTTACAAGGCTCCCTGAAACGCCTGATTGAAACTTCCCCTTTATATACATTGCCCCCTTTCATATACCATCTCTGTGGTCTCTGCTCAGGTTAGTCTATTACATAGACTGGGGTAGCCCAATCAGGTAGAATTCCTATGCAAATCCTTCCTATTGTTTCTTTCTATCTCCCAATATCAGCCTTTATCTCCACCCCAGAGTTCAGAGTCTGTTTGTAAAAGAACTACCTTCTCATTTCCTTTCAATCCCTCCTCTTTTTTTTATCAATAATTGTCTTTACAAACTTTAGTTATCATTGAATTGATTTTTCTTCTTCTGGGTCTAAAAAATTATTCTCCCACTTCTGGCCCAAACCTAACTGACAATATAAAGGTAAGCATTATTAAAGAAAAACATTTAATACTGTAATCTAATCAACCTAAATTTTATCTTCTTGCCGAACCTGTGGCAAGTGGAAGGCAAACAGAAACAACTTCAACATAAAACAAAGGACAGCAAAGTATTATCCCCCTTTGCAGTGACTGGAGACCTGAAAGGAGGATGCCCACACAGACTATTTCAGCAGGCTGTTTGGGAAAAAGGTAAAAGGGCACAGGGCTTCCCCCGGATGCTGCTGCTCCAGTCCGCTCCTGCGGAGTGTCAGTTATGGCCTCCCGTCCTTCTCCTCCAGCTGACATGTCCAAATCTCTGGCCTTAGAGACCTGACTCGATTTGTATGAATGGTTTCACCCGTGTTTCGCTGTCTTGATGCGCTGTTTCTGTGGTCAGTAACACTTTGGAAAGGATCCACTCCACTTTGGCCACCAGTGGTGCTTCTTTTACTCCTTAAACAGGCCCCAGTTGTCCTGGTTGGATGTTGTGAACAGCCAAAATCTAAAGGCAGGCTCTGTGTTAGCTGAGTTTCCTGTTGAAGAGATTTCACAAGAGACAGTATCTTGGCTATATATTGTCTTATATATACATCAGTGATCTCTGTTCACCCCACTAGGCTGACAGTTACAAGTTGAAGGAATCCCAAACATCCTAGAAATTACTTTAAAAACCAATCCTGTAGTTGCTGAAGCAGTTGGAAATGCTCTGGCCTCCCTTTTGTTAGTTGACATGCTATTAACCAGAAGATATTCTTAACCTTGCCACTCAGGCATTTCAAGTAAAATCATCTGGCATTTTTGGGAAAGGGACTGCAGCCAAGGCTTCGCTCCCCTGGCAATTTCTTATGCACCCTGTCATGGGTTTTAGCCACAAATCAAACAACCTCAACAGCTCATTTGCCAGAGTAGAAAGACCACAGTTATACATATCATTGAGGAGCTTCTGGCCAAACCTTGAGAGCCCAAAAATGAACTCCCTTCGTGAGTTGCTCTTAATATTTGAGGCCAGAGCTTTTGTATCCACTGTTTTTGCCGTTTCTTGTAGAGACTTCTGCAGCAGTGCACTTTCTGACCCTCTTTGTCAAGCAGTCGGTACCTAGTGCTTCTTCTAATTTCACACCGCCTGTGCCTCCTTAATGTGTATTCTTGCCACCGTTTTTTGGTAAAATTCACCCACCCCAATAGGTGAGAAATTAGGCTCTCAAGAGCTAACGTTTTTTTCCTAGCAGTTAATAAAACCTTACCCCTAAATTTCCAAAATGCATGTATCGCCCCATATGGCATATTAGAATCAGAAAAATACATCTTGTCCTGCTACTATCACAGACTCTTACAAGCACATACAGCTCTTGCTGTCTTAGTCTGACCAGGTGGCAGTAACCTCCCCCCTTTCTTTCATTCCCTTTCATTGATGATATGTATTCTTTTGAATTGCTTTCTCTTTATCACCCTGGAAGACCCATTCAATAAACACTTTTTCTCCCCTCAGGCCAGGTAAGCATCTTTTTTTTTTTTTTTCTTTCTGCCAACTGCACGGCCCCCCAAGACACTCCCAAGCCCCCCTCTAGCAAGAAAATTAGGCAGCTTTCAACAGTAAGCCTCCCCAACTACCCCTTCTTGCTTTTGCGGGCTTAAGTGGCTCCTCCATTTCCGTGTGGATAACACCCAACATTGTTGAGAGAGGGGAGAGGGATGAACCCCTACCAGTTCCTC
>VKON01003043.1:0-11618 GCA_009741485.1 Malurus cyaneus samueli | reverse complement strand
AAATTCCATCCCAGCCCCTCCCCACCTCCCAGGCAGCAATTCCTTGCCCAGATCCCATCCAGGCTGCCCTCTGGCACTGGGAAGCCTTCCCTGTGTCCTGTCCCTGCAGCCCTTGGCCCCAGTCCTCTCCAGCTCTCCTGCGAGCCCCTTCAGGCCCAAAAAGGGGCTCTGAGCTCTCCCTGGATCCTTCCCTTCTCCAGGTGAACACCCCAGCCATTCCCCGTGGGTACAATGGGTACCAGCCCTGCCCACACACAATGCAGCACCTTTAGTGGCCAGCTCAGTCAGCGCCAGCCAGCCCAGCCCGCTGGCCTAGCCCGGCTGGCACAGCCCAGCTTCCCAGAAACGGGCTGTTCCCTTCACTGGGCTGGGCCTGAGCGGGCTGGCCGCTGCCTCCGTGTCCCCTGCAGCTCCCCTCTGACCTGGCCCGCAGCTCCTCTTGTCCCCTGCAGCTCCTCTGTGTCCCCTGCAGCTCCTCTGTGTCCCCTGCAGCTCCTGTGTACCCCTGCAGCCCCCTGTGTCCCCTGCAGCTCCTCTGTGTCCCCTGCAGCCCTCTCGATGTGCCCCTGAGCTCCGTGTGTCCCTGCAGCCCCCTCTGTGTTCCCTGCAAGCTCCTGCGTGTCCCTGCAGCTCCCCTGTGCCCCTGGCAGCTCTCTGTGTCCCCTGCAGCTCCCCCGTGTCCCCTGCAGCTAACCCTGGCTGTTCCCTCACAGCCCTGTGTCCCCTGAGCTCCTCTGTGTCCCTGCAGCTCCTCTGTGTCCCCTGCAGCTCCTGTGTGTCCCCTGCAGCTCCTCTGTGTCCCCTGCAGCTCCTGTGTGTCCCTGCAAGCTCCGTGTGTCCCTCTGCAGCTCCTCTGTGCCCTGCTAGCTCCTCTGTGTCCCCTGCAGCTCCAGCCCTGGCACTCAGGGGTGCCCAGGGGGCTGTTCCAGCTCTCCCCTCCCCAGCACACTCCCCATGCCCCGGGCAGATCCCCACTCACCCGGAACACCTCGGCGTGGTCCAGCCGTGACACCAGCACCAGGCTCTTGGGTGCGAAGAGCTGCGCTGGCTGCACTGGGGATGAGGGCTCTCCCTCCTCCTCCTCCTCACCCTCACCATTCCTGGCGTGGCTCTGGGGCTGGGGGGACACAAAGCAGCCTCAGGGGGGGTTATGGGGTGCTCTGGGGTTATGGGGCTCTCTCTCAAGCCCCCGGTGCCAGGGCCTGGATTGCTGTGGCACAGGGAAGGCAGAGCAAAGGCAGATGAGCCCTTCTCCATCAGCGCTGCTGACCACCCTTCCCTTCCATCCATGGAATCTTCTAGCACAGGGAAACCAGAAATCCTCAGCCAGAGCCAGAGGCAGCTGGGACCCTTCCCACCATTGCTGTGACCACCCTTCCCATCCCATCCATCCATGGAATCTTCTGGGAAACTTCTGGGAAACCAGGAACTCCCAGCCAGAGCCAAAGGCAGCTGGACCCTTCTCCATCCGCATTGCTGACCACCCTTCCCATCCATCCATGGAATATTCTGGCACAGGGAAACCAGGAACCCCCAGCCAGAGCAAAGGCAGCTGATGCTCCTCCACCAGCACTGTGCCCCTTCCCATCTGTCCATGGAATCTTCTGGGAATCCTCTGGGAAGGCAGGAACCTCCAGCCAGAGCTAAATGCAGCCGACCCTTTCCCACCAGCACTGTGACCACCCTTCCCATCCATCCATGGATTCCTGTGGCACAGGGAAACCAGGAACCCCCAGCCAGAGCCAGAGGCAGCCGGACCCTTCCCATCCATCCACAGAATCTTCTGGGAATCCTCTGGGAAACCAGGGACCCAAGGCAGCTCTAAAAGCAGCCAGACCCTTCCCACCAGCTGATCACCCTTCCCATCCATCCATAGAATCTTCTGGGAATCCAATCTGGGACAGGCAGGAACCTCCAGCCAGAGCTAAATGCAGTCGACCCTTCCCACCATTGCTGATCACCCTTCCCATCCACCCATGGAATCTTCTGGGAACCAGGAACCCCCAGCCAGAGCAAAGGCAGCTGGATGCTCCTGCACCAGCTGATCACCCTTCCCATCCATCCATGGAATCTTCTGGGAATCCTCTGGCAAACCAGGAACCCCCAGGCAGATCTAACTGCAGCCAGACCCTTCCCACCAGCTGACCACCCTTCCCATCCATCCATGGAATCTTCTGGGAATCCTCTGGGAAGGCAGGAACCTCCAGCCAGAGCTAAATGCAGTCGACCCTTCCCACCATTGCTGATCACCCTTCCCATCCATCCATGGAATCTTCTGGCAAACCAGGACCCCCAGGCAGATCTAAAAGCAGCCAGACTCTCCCCAGCAGCCCTGTCCCCATCCCCGTGCCCCCAGCCCCGGTACCTGCGGGCTCTCCAGGGCCTCCCAGAAGGTGAAGCAGGCGCAGTAGTGCCGCTCTGAGTTGATGTCGGTCAGCACGGCCACGAAGAAGGTCGGGGGGTTCTTCTCAGGGAAAAGCTGCCATCCACTGGGCTGGCAGAACTGTGGGGACACGGGAATGGGATTGGGGAGATGTCAGACCTGCACCCCACAGCAGAGACCCCAAACTGCACAACCCCACGGCACCGAGATCCCAAACTGCACAGCCCCACAGCACTGAGACCCCAAACTGCACAAACCCACAGCACTGAGACCCCAAACTGCACAACCACAGCACTGAGACCCCAAACTCTGCACAATCCCTCAGCACTGAGACCCCAAACTGCACAACCCCAGCCCACCAACCCCAAACTGCACAACCCCAAACTCTGCACAATCCCAGCACTGAGACCCCAAACTGCACAACCACAGCACTGAGATCCCAAACTCTGCACAACCCCACAGCAGAGACCCCAAACTGCACAACCCCACAGCACTGAGACCCCAAACTGCACAACCCCAAACTCTGCACAATCCCAGCACTGAGACCCCAAACTGCAAAACCCCAAACTCTGCACAACCCCACAGCACTGAGACCCCAAACTCTGCACAATCCCAGCACTGAGACCCCAAACTCTGCACAATCCCAGCACTGAGACCCCAAACTGCACAACCCCACAGCACTGAGACCCCAAACTGCACAACCCCAAACTCTGCACAATCCCAGCACTGAGACCCCAAACTCTGCACAATCCCAGCACTGAGACCCCAAACTCTGCACAATCCCAGCACTGAGACCCCAAACTGCACAACCACAGCACTGAGACCCCAAACTGCACAACCACAGCACTGAGACCCCAAACTGTACAACCCCACAGCACTGAGACCCCAAACTGCACAACCCCACAGCACTGAGACCCCAAACTGCACAACCCCAGCACTGAGACCCCAAACTCTGCACAATCCCAGCACTGAGACCCCAAACTCTGCACAATCCCAGCACTGAGACCCCAAACTCTGCACAATCCCAGCACTGAGACCCCAAACTCTGCACAATCCCAGCACTGAGACCCCAAACTCTGCACAATCCCAGCACTGAGACCCCAAACTCTGCACAATCCCAGCACTGAGACCCCAAACTGCACAAACCCACAGCACTGAGACCCCAAACTCTGCGCACCCACAGCACTGAGACCCCAAACTCTGCACACCCCCAGCCCACTGTGGGCTCACATCCCACATCAGCCCCACTCACAGCTCCAGGAAGGGAAGGGGATTTGGGTTCTGGAGCAGCCCCAGGAGGTGGCACCACAGCCCTGGGCACACACTGCTGTGCCACCCTCGCTGCTCGTCCCTAAAGTGCTCCCAGGGCCGGGTAACCCGAGCCAATGCCCCAGGAATGCCCGGGTTCCCTGCTCTTGGGGTTTCTGTGTTCCCTCAGGATTGTGTGTGGCGCAAAGAGCTGTGGAAAATACCCCGGGGAGAGCCCAGAGCACCCCGGAGCTGCTGGGGCACAAATCAGGGAATCCTGGAATGGTTGGGTGGGAATGGACCCCAAAGCACACCCAGTGCCACCCAGTGCCACCCGTGCCATGGCAGGGACAGCTCCCACTGTCCCAGGCTGCTCAAACCCCAATGTCCAACCCTAAACACTGCCAGGGATCCAGGAATTCTCTGACAATTCCATCCCAGCCCCTCCCCACCTCCCAGCCAGGAATTCCTTGTCCAGATCCCATCCATGGCTGCCCTCTGGCACTGGAAGCCATTTCCCAGGTGTCCTGTCCCTGCAGGATGCCCTGCAAGGCTGGCAGAGCTTGGACACGCCTGGCAGTGCCAATCCCATCCCAGAGATTTCCATCCCAGGAAAATCCCTCCCTGTGCTGGCAGAGCTGTGGGATTGTGGCACAGCAGCACTCAGGGCCCAGTGCCAAGGAAGGATCCAGAAGGGAAGAGTGGGAATGGGTCTGACCCTCGGTGGGGCACGGAGAGTCCCTGGATTTATAGGAATCACCATTCCCACAGGATCTCCATTCCCACAGGATCTCCATTCCCACAGGAATCTCCATTTCCACAGGATCTCCATTCCCACAGGATCCCCATTCCCACAGGATCCCCATTCCCACAGGGATCTCCATTCCCACAGGATCTCCATTCCCACAGGGATCCCCATTCCCACAGGATCTCCATTCCCACAGGGATCTCCATTCCCACAGGATCTCCATTCCCACAGGATCTCCATTCCCACAGGATCCCCATTCCCACAGGATCCCCATTCCCACAGGGATCTCCATTCCCACAGGATCTCCATTCCCACAGGATCTCCATTTCCACAGGATCCCCATTCCCACAGGATCTCCATTCCCACAGGATCCCCATTCCCACAGGGATCTCCATTCCCACGGGATCCCCATTTCCACAGGATCCCCATTCCCACAGGATCACCATTCCCACAGGGAATCTCCATTCCCACAGGATCTCCATTCCCACAGGATCTCCATTCCCACAGGATCCCCATTCCCACAGGGATCCCCATTCCCACAGGATCCCCATTCCCACAGGGATCTCCATTCCCACGGGATCCCCATTTCCACAGGATCTCCATTCCCACAGGGATCTCCATTCCCACAGGATCCCCATTTCCATGGGATCTCCATTCCCACAGGATCCCCATTCCCACAGGATCCCCATTCCCACAGGGATCTCCATTCCCACGGGATCCCCATTCCCACAGGATCCCCATTCCCACAGGAATCTCCATTCCCACAGGATCTCCATTCCCACAGGATCCCCATTCCCACGGGATCCCCATTCCCACAGGATCACCATTCCCACAGGGAATCTCCATTCCCACAGGATCTCCATTCCCACAGGGAATCTCCATTCCCACAGGATCCCCATTCCCACAGGGATCTCCATCCACTGGGATCTCGATTTCCACAGGATCCCCATTCCCACAGGAATCTCCATTCCCACAGGATCCCCATTCCCACAGGATCTCCATTCCCACAGGATTCCCATTCCCACAGGATCCCCATTCCAGCAGCACCCCCAGAATTCCCAGGACAGCTCTGGGCAGGGATGGAGAAGCTCCCACAGCGATATCTCCCCATCCTGTGCCCGTTCCCAGCAGAACCCAACCCGTTAAAATTCCAAATTTCCGTTGGGAATTGCTGCCAGACACCACACAAGACCAGAAGCTCCAAACCCCTCCTCCTGCATGCCCCGGGAATTCTTTTTTTCCCCAAAAGTTTGTGAAGGAGGCTCAGCCCTGACCTCAACATCACACCCCACCCAAACCCCGGGATGTTCTCCCGAGGATTTTTGGGGCTGCTTTAGGATCAACCCCACGTGCTGCTCCCCCAGGACAGAGTTTGTGGGAATCCACCCCAACGGCACAGGGCTCCCATTGTTTGAATTCCAAGGATTTTTTGGCTGGACAGTTTGACCCTTGGGAAAAAAAGAAAAAAAAGCAGCTTTGCTCCTGCTTGGGACAGTTCCCAAATCCCTGCAGACATCAGGGAACTCGGAGCAGAAAAATAAAAATAATGTGCGGTTTTGAGTTGGATAAAACAGCCGGGAAAGGTCCCAAATTGAGCTGGAATTCCAGGGAAAACGTGATGGGAAGAGGAGCCGGACACTGCTGATCCCAGTGAGCATGGGAAGAGGAACCAGTTGCTCCCGTGCCATATTTTTTTTCCCCCCCAGTTTTCCCCCCCCCGGGGCAAAAACCCCCAACCCAGTGCCACCCCAATGCCAAACCCAATCCCAACCCCAGTGCCACCCCCAGTGCCATCCCAGTGACACCCCAGTGACACCAGTACCCATCCCAGTTGGCCACCCTGAAGGGATTTGACCCAGTTGCCACCCCGGTGGCCACCCCCAGTGCCACCCTCAGTTCCCCAATGCCACCCCAGTGCCACCCCAATGCCAAACCGATTGCCAGAGAATTCCTGGATCCCTTTGAGTGCCCAAGGAAGGCCAGGCTGGACATTGGGGCTGGGAGCAGCCTGGGACAGTGGGAGCTGTCCCTGGCTTTCTGTGGAGCAGGAATTCTCTAAAATAGAGAATCTGTTTGTTTTCCTAAGCCTGGGGGAGCAGAGTGCGGTCCTGCCAAGCAAAACCTGGGGTGGCTCCGGGGGACAGGGGACACTTCAGTGTCCCCAAGGACAGACATGTCCAAAGCATTCATGGAACTTTGGGAAGCCCCTCGGTGCTGCTCCTGTGGAGCTCCGGCCTTGGGGACACATCCCCTGCTCTGGGGGGGACAGTGCAGTGCTCCTGGCTGGAATATCCCATCCTGAGGATGAGGAGGAGCTGGAATTGGTGTTCCCAGGGTGTGACTGTGGCCAGGGCCAGGCCATTGGGGTGTCCCCAGGCCCCTGTCAACCCACAACAGGGTGTCCCCGGCCCTGGTGGTGTCCCCATCCCTGGAGATGTCCCCATCCCTGGAGATGTCCCCATCCCTGGACATGTCCCCAGCCCTGGGGGTGTCCCCATCCCTGGAGATGTCCCCATCCCTGGAGATGTCCCCATCCCCAGCCCTGCTGACCACGCTCTCCTCCCCTCTGCAGAACAGCCTGGGGCTCATCTACACCATCTACGTGGACGGGCTGAGCGTGTCCCTGGAGAATGTCATCGGGAACCTGCTGACCTGCACCATCCCCATCACTGGTGGGGCACAGGTGGGTGCTGCTGGCCCTGCCCTGTCCCCATGCTGTCCCCAGAGCCCAGTGCTGCTCGCTGTCCCCGCTGTCCCCTATCCATGTCCCCGCTGTCGCATCAGTGTCCCCGCTGTCCTGTCAGTGTCCCCGCTGTGCCAGGAGGGAGCAGTGGGAAGGGCCTGGCTCGGTGCTGCCCTCCTGAGCACTCAAATCACACTGAAATCCCCAATGCAGCTCCTGCTGCAGCCTCCTGCTCCTGCTCCCCCGAGGGCTGACGGGCAGCTCTGCCCAGTGCTGCTGATCCATGGAGCCCTTCCCTGGTCCGTGGGCACTGCCAGGCTCTGGCTCTGTGCTCTGCCCGGTGCTGCTGATCCATGGAGCCCTTCCCTGGTCCGTGGGCACTGCCAGGGCCTGGCTCTGTGCTCTGCCCGGTGCTGCTGATCCATGGAGCCCTTCCCTGCTCCGTGGGCACTGCCAGGGCCTGGCTCTGTGCTCTGCCCGGTGCTGCTGATCCATGGAGCCCTTCCCTGGTCCGTGGGCACTGCCAGGCTGGCTCTGTGCTCTGCCCGGTGCTGCTGATCCATGGAGCCCTTCCCTGCTCCGTGGGCACTGCAGGCTCTGGCTCTGTGCTCTGCCCGGTGCTGCTGATCCATGGAGCCCTTCCCTGCTCCGTGGGCACTGCCAAGGTCTGGCTCTGTGCTCTGCCCGGTGCTGCTGATCCATGGAGCCTTCCCTGTCCGTGGGCACTGCCAGGGCCTGGCTCTGTGCTCTGCCCGGTGCTGCTGATCCATGGAGCCCTTCCCTGCTCCGTGGGCACTGCCAAGGTCTGGCTCTGTGCTCTGCCCGGTGCAGCTGATCCATGGAGCCCTTCCCTGGTCCGTGGGCACTGCCAGGTCTGGCTCTGTGCTCGCCCGGTGCTGCTGATCCATGGAGCCCTTCCCTGCTCCGTGGGCACTGCCAGGCTCTGGCTCTGTGCTCTGCCCGGTGCTGCTGATCCATGGAGCCCTTCCCTGGTCCGTGGGCACTGCCAAGGTCTGGCTCTGTGCTCTGCCCGGTGCTGCTGATCCATGGAGCCCTTCCCTGGTCCGTGGGCACTGCCAGGTCTGGCTCTGTGCTCTGCCCGGTGCTGCTGATCCATGGAGCCCTTCCCTGCTCCGTGGGCACTGCCAGGGCCTGGCTCTGTGCTCTGCCCGGTGGGATTGCCCTGTGGGAGCTGCTCCAGGAGAGGGACAGGGGTCAGCAGGGCCAGCGGGGCCAAGACAGCAGCCTGGAGCTCTCCTCGGGGCACTGGCCTGCTCCGTGTCCCTGCTGAGTCCATGTCCTGTGTCCCTGCTGGATCCTGTGTCTTTGTCCTTGTCCTGTGCCCGTGTCCCTGCTGTGTTCTGTGCCTGCGTCCCTGCCACATCCTGTGCCCATGGCTGTGCCAAGTCCTGTGCCAGGTGCTGTGCCCGTGTCCCTGCTGGGTCCTGTGTCTGTGTCCTGTGTCCTTGTCCTGTCCTGTCCTGTGTCCTGCTGTGTCCTGCTCGCCTGTCCCTGCCAATCTGTGCCCATGGCTGTGCCAAGTCCTGTGCCAGTGCTGTGTCCGTGTCCTGCTGGGCCTGTGTCTGGTCTGTGCCTGTGTCCTTGTCCTGTGCCCGTGTCCCTGCTGGGTCCATGTCCTGTGTCCCTGCTGTGTTCTGTGCCCATATCCCTGCTGGGTCCTGTGCTCGTGGCCTGTGTCTGTGTCCCTGCTGGGTCCATGTCCTGTGCCCATGTCCTGTGTCCCTGTCCCTGCTGGGTCCTGTGCCCATGGCCTGTGTCCATGTCCTGTGCCCGTGTCCCCGTTGTGTCCTGTGTCCATGTCCTGTGTCCGTGTTCTGTGCCAGTGTCCCTGCTGTGTTCTGTGCCCGTGTCTGTGTCCCTGCTGTGTCCTGTGTGTGTTCCTGTGTCGTGTCCTGTGCCCGTGTCCCTGCTGTGTCCTGTGCCCGTGTCCGTGTCCCTTGCTGGGTCCTTTGTCCATGTCCTGTGTCCCTGTCCCTGCTGGGTCCTGTATCTGTGTCCGTGCCCCTGCCAGGTCCTGTGCCCGTGTCTGTGCCAGGTCATGTGTCCAGGTCCTGTGTCCATGTCCCTGCTGTGTCCTGTGTCTGTGCCCGTGTCCGCTCCTGGCCTGTCCCGTGTCGTTCCCTGTCCTGTGCTGTCCTTGTCCTGTCCTGTGCCCTGCTGGGTCCTGTACCCATGTCCTGTGCCCGTGTCCCTGCTGGGTCCTGTACCCATGTCCTGTGCCCGTGTCCCTGCTGGGTCCTGTGTCTGTGCCCGTGTCCTGTGTCCCTGTCCCTGCTGGGTCCTGTGTCCATGTCCTGTGTCCCTGTCCCTGCTGTGTCCTGTGCCCATTCCTGGGGGCCTGAGGAGCAGCAGTTTGTCACGTAGCTGAGGCCACCACAGCCCCCCTGCTGTCCCCCCGGTGCCATGTGCCCTGCTCGTGCCAGCTGGGCTCAGCACATGGAGCTGGGAGCTCTGGGCTGGCACAGAGGGAAAGCCCTGCTGGGCTCTCTGGCAGGAGGTTGGGGACAGCAGTGTTGTGCCCTGGAGCTGTCCTGCCCTGCTGGCCCCTGGGATGTCACCATGGGTGTGTCCCAGTGTGCTGTCCCCAGCACAGAGTGCCAGCAGTGAGCCCACAGCCAGGCTGAGCCACCGGGATAGTGCCAGGCTGGGACAGTGCCATGGGGTATTGGGACAGTGCCATGGGTATGGGACAGTGCCATGGGGCATTGGGACAGTGCCATGGGGATTGGGGACAGTGCCATGGGGTATGGGGACAGTGCCATGGGGTATGGGGACAGTGCCATGGGGCATTGGGACAGTGCCATGGGGCATGGGGACAGTGCCATGGGGCATTGGGACAGTGCCATGGGGTATTGGGACAGTGCCATGGGGCATTGGGACAGTGCCATGGGGCATTGGGACCGTGCCATAGGGCATGGGGACAGTGCCATGGGCATGGGGACAGTGCCATGGGCATTGGGACAGTGCCATGGGGCATGGGGACAGTGCCATGGGGCATTGGGACGTGCCATGGGGCATTGGGACCGTGCCATGGGGCATTGGGACAGTGCCATGGGGCATGGGGACAGTGCCATGGGGCATGGGGACAGTGCCATGGGGCATTGGGACAGTGCCATGGGCATTGGGACAGTGCCATGGGCATTGGGACAGTGCCATGGGCATTGAGACAGCGCCCTGGGGCATGGGGACAGTGCCATGGGGTATTGGGACAGTGCCACGGGGCATGGGGACAGCACTGTGGGGCATGGGGACAGTGCCATGGGGCAGTGGGACAGTGCCATGGGACATTGGGACAGTGCCATGGGACAGTGGGACAGCATCACGGGGCAGTGGGACAGTGCCATGGGGCATTGGGACAGTGGGATCCCTTCCCATGGGATCTGCCCATCCCAGGCTTTGGGGTCTCTTCCCATGGGATCTGCCCATCCCAGGCTTTGGGATCCTTTTTAATGGGATCTGCCCGGATCCGGCTCGTCCCGCTGGCCCCAGCAGCAGCTGCCCGAGCAGGGTGGTTTCTCCTGGCACCACGGCCCGCTGAGCCTGGCACAGATCCGTGTCCCCAGCTGGGCAGGGTGGCACTGTGCCGTGGGAACGGGGACTGTGTGTGTCACAGGGGGGACAGTTTGGTGGTGGCACTTTCCGTCCTGTGCTTTTCCTGCTCTCCTGCCTGTGCTGTAGTCATTGCTGTCACTGTGTCTGTGTCCATGGGCTCCTGTGCCACTGTCCCATCTGTGTCCCTGCTGTCCCCTGTCCATGTTCCCACTGTCCCATCTGTGTCCCTTGCTGTCCTGTCGGTGTCCCTGCTGTCCCCTGTCCATTTCCCCGCTGTCCCCTGTCAGTGTCCCCACTGTCCCCTGTCCATGTCCCTGCTGTCCCATCGATGTCCCTGCTGTCCCATCCCCATCGATGTCTCTATTGTCCCTTGTCTGTGTCCATGTCCCCGCTGTCCTTGGTGTCCTATGTCCCCATGTGTCCCTGTCACTGTCCCTGTCCATGTCCCGCTGTCCTGTGGTGTCCTCCGTTCCCAGTCCATGTCCCCTGCTGTCATCTGTCCATGTCCCTGCTGTCATCTGTCCATGTCCCCTGCTGTCCCATTGGTGTCCCTGCTGTCCCCTGTCCATGTCCCTGCTGTCCCCTGTCAGTGTCCCCACTGTCCCCTGTCCGTGTGCCCTAACTGACTGTGCTCTCTGTCTGTCCCACCTCAGCCTGACGCGGAGGACGAAGCCCTGGTACGAACTCCTTTTCTTTCCCACCTTTTCTGTCCCTTCTCTCTGGATCTGTCCCTTCTCTCTGGGTCTGTCCCTTCTCTCTGGGTCTGTCCCCTGTCTCTGGGTCTGTCCCTGTCTCTGGTCTGTCCCCTGTCTCATGGTCTGTCCCTGTCTCTGGGTCTGTCCCCTGTCTCTGGGTCTGTCCCCTGTCTCTGGGTCTGTCCCCTGCTCCTGGGTCGTCCCCTGTCTCTGGGTCTGTCCCCTGTCTCTGGGTCTGTCCCCTGTCTTGGGTCTGTCCCCTTCATCTGGGTCTGTCCCCTGTCAGGC
>VKON01003042.1:0-14825 GCA_009741485.1 Malurus cyaneus samueli | reverse complement strand
ACACAACATGACCTAATATGACAATACTCATATGGAGAATCTGACTCTATGAGAGTGTGAGACAGCTTTGTTGAGAACACTGGCTTTGGGAAGGAGAAAAACTAAAAGGAGAGGAAAGCTCAGCAGTCTTTCGTTTATTGTTTTGGACTGGAGAGTTATAGTGACCTTTCAGATATGTACACCATTTCGCCGATCTTCTAATGAGCAGGTTCGCTTGATCGCATTCTTTTTTTTTCCACTCTACCGCATTTTTTTTGTCCGCCTGGATAGAGTCAACAGATTTTTTATTTTAAAAGGACACAAATCTGGGCAAACAGCTTTACCTATATCTCAGACTCTGCGAGTCTTTCGGAAAATGAACAGCCAAGTTTTTGGAGAGATTTGCAACAAGTAAATGGGCAAAAAGAAACTTGGGCCTGTGGTTGTGCCTCATCTGCGTAGTGCTCATGTTAAGTATAAGAGAGAGTGGCTGATCAAGAGAGCAGCTCAGCAGGTTCAGTTGCCTCAATTCATTCACCTGCCTCAAAACATCTTGTTAACTAGATTACAACTCATCTGTGGGGAAAAAAATAACCTCTTATTTTTAGCTTAATTATAGTATTAACAGTTGGTATAAATAAAAAATGATACTTATTTTTAGTCTATTCATACTGACTATTCTGACCAAAGCGTCATGGAAAAGGGGGGCAATTAATAATGAAAGCAAAACCTTTTGTGAAATACCTTTGATGCTCCTCAACCGCCTGTTCCCCAAAGTGCTGTGGTGCACAGGAACCACTGCTGCGTAAAACACTGATTCCTTACATCAACACAGGAACACCTGCCAATCTGTGCTGGACCACGCTGTGCACTAAAATGACAGAGAAATGTCTCAATAAACTTCTCATTTTCCCGGCAAAATCTTCTCCCTGCTAGCTCTGACATTTGTATTCATCACCATTACCTTCCATCTGGTTAGAGAAAGAACTCTGCTTTGCCCTCAGTGGGACTCTGAGAGAAGAGAATTTGAATGGCAGATGGAATAAAGTTTCCATGAGTTGCACTTCAGCAATGGTGGATGACTTGGGCGGATCCACTCAACAGCTCACCCAATGCCATTATAGGAAACGGTTTTGAGGAAAATGTTTTACGGAAAGAGATGATAAAGCAACCTGGAATGGTTTCTGCCCAGGGATGTGGTGGAGTTATTCCACTGCCGGATGTGTTTAAACAAAAATGGATGTGAAGCTATTGGTGCTTTGGTTATTGAGATCGTTGGGACTTGCGTTTGGTCCAGAATCTGAAGGTGGTTCTTTCAACTGGTGATTCTGTGATTTTGCTTCGGATGGTCTGAGATTTACGCTTGGAGTGATATCTAGGGTCCCAGCCACCATCTGGATTCCAGCCCCAGAAGGGACACAGTCTCGCCACGCTCTGCTTCCCATGCTTCCACTCCTCAGGACACCTCAAAGAGGTAACCTCAGGTGTGGACTTGTTGGTGACACATTTGAAAGAGTTTCCTTCATGTTCTGACCTCCAGGCCAGGTGAGCTTGTCTGACCGCGGTCAGCTGTTTTTTCTAAAGATAAGCAGGTGGAACAGGGAGGTCTGGGCGTGTTGTTTCTCAAGCTGCTCAAGCAGTCAGAAACTAAAAAGAAATTAATATTCCTTGATAATGCAGGGCTCAGGACCTTGTTTTGTCTTGTTTTCATGAGAACATGAATGAAACTGAGGCTGTTTTTCACTTCATTCTGCAGTTTGGGTTCCAGTTCCCTCAGCCAACCCCAAGCCGCCTTTTAAGAGGAGTCAGAAAGCCTCTGTTTCAGGCAGGATAATTTTTCCTGAGTTGGTCCGGTTGCCTTAAGAGAAGGATGGCGTGAGTAGTAGCAAAACAAGACACATCGAGGTGTTGTGCCACAGTCGGGAGCAACTCGGGCCGACCGTCTTCGCTTACTGTTAACATATTTCCTCAAGCCTCGTTTTTACTCTGGCAGATGGTGTGTTATGGGCGAGCGTGCATGGGGGGTCAAGGACTTCTCCCTGCTGGCTAGAGCCGAGGGAGTCCCTGTGGAGCGCGTGCCAGAACGCCGAGAGATTTTCACCAGAACGTTGGTGAGGATCTTCTGCTAAAGCACACTGCGATGATTTGTTCTGTGGAATTTTACTTTAATTGGTCCGCGGTCCCAGCTGGTGGATGCTTGTGATGCTTTCGGCAGCGGCACCAGGGGATTTGCCCGTTGACTTTTGTACTGTGGTGTTTCAATCAGTTTGACTTCTCCAGACAGTTTAAGGGTCCTCTCGATTTTCAAGATGTGTTTTTTTTTGGTTCTGCATCTTTGCTCTGCTCGGAATGAGCACAGCTTTCCTGGCAGGCACAGGAAAACAGGAAGTCGTGTATGTTCTCAAGTGTCTGGGATAGCACTTCTGTTAAAAATAAGACTACACCAAGAGCCACAATGCACAGGCTATCTGGTCTATCCCCGAGAATGAAATATGGCTTTCTCGAGTACCGCACAATCATGCAGGTCTTGCAAATATTGAGATTCAGCCGCTCCTTCATATTTAAATCTATGGCAGTTCTATTACTGGCTTGCGCTGGAAACATTTCTCCACCACAGCCGTGCTTAAAGCTGAGATGAGGAATCCTTTCCTGCTTTGCAGCTAGAGTTAAACGTGATGAGAGAATCGATTTGGTCACCATTTTCTACTGCAAGAGTCTGCAGAAGAGATGTAGTGGTCAAAGCACTTTGGCTACCACAGTGGGAGAAGGGAGAGTATGAGGAAGGGAATTCCTGGAAGGGAACGTAGTTTCCTGAGATAAAATTGCCACCAACTTTGTTTGTAAAGGTGGATGCTTGCCCTGCTAGGTTTCTCTAGGTCCAGGTGTGGGGTTTTGGGAATTGTCTCCATCAGGAAGGAATGGGCCTGAGAGAGAAAGAGCTTGTAGTCATCAAAACAGAGCAAACTGGTGGCTTGTGAGGGAGGGTGTTGTGGCTCAGCTCCCTCCTGGTCTGCAGGATGGAGATGTGCACTGCATGCTTGTTCCTCGTAGGCATAGAAAAAGCTGGCCATTTCTTTAAACTCTTTTTTTTTTTTTTTTTTTCTTGTCCATCTTGAGACTAGAGAAAAACATTCTGTTTTACCTCCAGACAGGTATTTGCTTCGTGGCTGGTTCTCATGTCCTTTTTCTGATGTCTTTCTGCTAATTAGACACCTCCTCTTAGACCAGTTTCACTTTCTGCTCTTGTATTCTGAATTTACCTCAGCATGTGGTGGGGTATACCAGCAGTTTGGAAATGGTGGTTAGACTGATTACTTTATTCTCTGGTTGAGAAAAACCATCTTTACCCTTCATGATCAGGGTGAACTATGACCAAGACAGCCCTGGATGAAGGACTGGTGGTTTGTTAATTTTTTGCTTCTTCTTTGCTTGTTCCTTATCTGACAAGTTAAAAAAAGGAACACAGAGGGGTTGCTTCGATTCCTCATCTGGGCTTACCCCTGGGAAGGTCAAAATGGTAACACAATTGTGAGGAGATCTGGGGCACATTTTTTAATTCTTCTCTCATTAACAGCTCTGTTAAACTGTTCAAATTGCTTTGAGTTGCTAGTGGTATTTTCAGGTTTTCTTAATGTAGCTGGTCAGCTGAGTGATGCTGTAGAACGGAAATACCAGCAAAAAAAAAAAAAAAAAAAAAAGAAAAAACATCAAACAAAATTAAATAAAAAAGAAAGGAAAGAGAAGAACAGAGAAGTCGAGAGAATGGCAGACGGCAGAGAGCGCCAAGAAAATCTGTGATGAGAGCAGATTATTGTGAATCAATTTCTCAAGATCCCTGCTGGAGGGACCTCTGTGAGCTGGAGACAGGAGGTTTGGATTCTCACATTTCTCAGCACATACTGTTTGTCGGGTTTTGCACAAACCTCTTTGTCATGCAGAAAGGTGATTCTGTGCTCCTTGCAGTCTGGCACAATAGGGCTGAAGGTGCAATTTTGTGTTTTGGGATTTGCTGGATAAGTTTGACTCAACTCCTGTGGGTGCTCTCATTCTGACACCTCTTAGGGCCCAGTCAGGATTTCTTCTGAGCTCTTGGATTCACGTGGGTGACACTCACAGCTCAGAACCATGGAGAGAGGATTCATGACTTTGAGGGGTTTGCTGCTCTCAGGCGTTCCTCCAGAGTTTGTGCTTCCATCGATTCTAGCTTTTCCAAAATCAGAGACCATGGTTTTGAAGGGACCCACAAGAATGTGGAGCTCAACTCCTGACCTGCAGCAGTACAGCTCCAAATCCACATCGAGCCTGATAGTCATTGTCGAACTCTTGATCATCTGCCTAGATTGGCTGGATTGCCCGGGTGCCTGTCAGGGCCAACTTTTTTCCTGAATCCAATTCTCCCTGCACGCTGTACAAAGCGACTGGTTTTTCAGCACTCTGATTATTTGTGCCGGATTCATCATGGACAAGTGAACTAGTCTCTTGGGCTGACGCCTATCCAGCGCTCACACTGCTGGCCACCCCAAATCTCTCTATATGTCACCAGCCAGCTTTGGGCATCCCAAATCCTCAACGTTCCAGGCATTTGCCTGCTCCCACCTGCAGTTACGTAGCAGCCCCTGGGTGCAACCTCCTCCACCCAGGAAACCTCCCACCCTCAGAAAATGCTGCCCTGAACTCTGACTGTCTCAGAAAACCACCAAACAACATAAACCTCATCCATTTAAAAGCAGTCAGATACTTCATTCCTCCTTCTCTACTCTCCTTTGTTCCTAAATTGTTTCTTTCCCCCCCACAATGGTGCTGTGCACTTCCAAAACAATCACACCACAAAAAATCCCCTTTCTAAACCCCACAGCCACACTTTCCCTATTCCCCACCATCGCCACGTATCATTAATATTCCCTAGGCATTTTCAACGTGGGCGGCTAGATTGTTCATTAATATGTTAACTAGAAAGAAAAATACAAGTCTCCGAACTGCAGCAAATCCTCCAGAAAAACAGAAACAACTCAGCACCATTTGGTCACTTAGTCTTGATATTTCACACAACATATTCTCAAATTTTGGTGGGAAGAGGATAAAAAAAAATCCCTCTGCAGGAGATACAATCAGGGAGTAATTGTTGTAGAGTGGATCGGTGGCAAAGTCCAAAGGACCTCTTAATCAATCAAATGTGCATTTACATTCCTTTGCCTGAATCTTTCACATGTGTTAACAGTTTCTTCACTCTTCTGCCTTCCACGGGCAGTGCAGGCCGGGTGTGGGGCCAATCTGCAGCTGACATGGACCAAAATAGGTCTTTTGTCAGTATATTCCTGATTTGTTCTCTCCTGTGGTGAAGGCTGAAGTCCTGGCACTTCAAGTGAGGGTGGGTCTGTTTGCTGGAAGGGACTGTAGTTTTCAGGCGGAATCCAACTGACATATCCCTCTCAAATATACTTCATGGACAATTCTCAGACTGCATGCAAGCTGGGCTTCTGCTGCCATACCTGCAAGTGTCCAAGGCCAAGCTGGACAGCCTTAGGAGGTCAACCTGCCTCGGGGAGGTGTCCCGCCCAATTTTGAGTTGAACAAGATGTTTACTTAAGGTCCCTTCTCTGCCCTCAAGCCTATTCTATATTATGAGTCTCTGTGCGTTTTTCTGAACACAAATTACCCAGAGACAGTGAATTTGCCTCCACAGTAGTGGGGCTTTTCGATCGCTACACTTTAGGGTTTTGTAGAGGTCAAGGCAGACGAAACAGATTTCGTGTGGGTGACCCTCTCATCTTGACGTGGTGGTGGTGGTGGTCTTTAAATTGCGTCTTTAAATGTCTTTAATATAAAACAAGAGTTAAGGTAGCCAAACAGTAATGTCAGTGATTGATATCATCAGCTCTGCTCCTCCCTTGCATTTCACAGCAACGATCTGCAGAGCAGAGTCCTGCTGCTGCTTGCTCTGCCATGCTCTGATGAGCCACATCTCGGATCCAATTTTGATTTCTGTATCCTACCGATGAGAATCATGGCTTTGATACTGAAATAAGGCAGGGTTTAAAAATAATGTCAAAGAAATGCTCTCTCTGGGAGTGGTGGGGGGCTTCTGGACAGTTTGCCAGATAGCTGTGGCTGCCCTGGATCTGGAAGTTGTCCAAGGGCTAGGTTGGACAGGGCTTGGAGCACCTGGATTGGTGGAAAATTGTCCCTTCAATGCAGGGGGTGGAACAGGATTATCTTAAGAAGTGGACCTGGTTGCTTGATGTCTCCCCGTCTTGAGCAAGATCACAGATTGTGTGTGAGGTGTGCAGAGTGCAGTCTGTGTCCCTCTCAGTCAGAGGAAGAAGATGACACTGCGGATCGGTGAGACACCCCAAACGGGACAGTGAACCGGTGCCAATTCCTCACAGGGCAATATCGGAAGGAGTCTGGACAATATCCAGGGATACACAAGATTTCTTGTCTCTGAGAGTGTCACCCTCGAGTGATCTTTATCAGAAGAGACGTGGGTTTGTGGCAGTGAAATTCGTGTGTCATCTCTCCAGGGATGCATCCACTCCTCATTCGCCTGAACAGGGCTTTAACTGCTCTGATTTGAGCTCAGGCTCAGTCCCACGTGCTGAGGGAGCCAGGACACTCAGCTCAGGTGGCAGATTTGCAGATATAAGTACTCCTCGAGGGGAGATTAGCTGCGTATACAAAGCTGTTGATGCATTGTATTTCAGAGGATGGATTTACAGAATTAGGCCACACGTGAGTTATGGAAGATTTCAAATCATCACCGCAAATGTATCAACACCAGGCCTCACAAAAACCTCTCTTAGGGTAAGTAAACACTTTCTAGTGTTTGGAGTTGTTGTTGATTTGGCAGGCAAATGGACTCAAACACCATGGAAAGCTGTTCCTTCACAGACCCCAAACTCAGGTTGTTTTATGCAGGTTGACGAGTCAAGTTGTTTGTGTTCACAGGTTGAATTTGATGATCCCACAGTCTTTTCAACGTGATTGTATTAGCTGGAAGATCTGTGATATGAGATACTCTCATGTTAGATGAAAGTAAATTCCTCTGAGATGGTCCAGCACTTCTCGTGCAGGACATGAGGCACAGTGGATAGGTTGGACCTGTTAGGCTGCAGATCCAGATTGTACAGAACTTGGTCGATGAGGAAATGTGAGAATGGCACAGGATAAATTGATTCCAGAGACCATGTGGGCATCCCATGTGTCCTGCTGAGGAGTAACACCTTGGATCATAATGATCACTTTCATGATGAATCTAAGGCAAAAAAATGAATAAATATTCTCTTCCCACCCCCCCCCGCCAAGAAAAAAGAAATCCTGAATGCCAAGTAGCTCCCACTCCAAGGAGACTGAAAAGCAATTATACTATGCCCAAAACTATTTTAATAATTTTGCACGTCTTCTTTTTTTTTTTTGTTCGCAAAAAATATCTACATTGTTGTTAATTGATCTCCTTCGTCATCTCCAGAAAAATTGTGGTATTGTTTATCTCATGAACTTAGTCAGCCTTCGGGAGAATCAGTCCTGGAATGAGCTGCAATGTATCGTGTGGCAGGTTTAGGACTGCAATAGGAAGCAAGGAGTTCACTAAGGATGACTTCTTTGACAATATGCTGAATAAAAAATTTTAGTTAAAATATGAATTACTATGTATTAATAATTAATTAATAATATTAAGGATATAAAAAATTAATACTTGCCTACCCTGAGAGGGAGTGAGAAGGCACAAGGACTTGTAATCAGAACTAGTAACATAAATTTTTTCTCCAGAAGGCCCAAGATGTAGAGGCCTAGGAGGTCATTCCTAGCATAGAAGGGCATGTTGAGGTGTTGCCCTCGTCCCTGCGGACTCTCCCCGCCTCAGGATTAGCAGAAAATTGTTGTGGAAGCAGTCTGGCCCCCACCCTGGAATGTTCACTTTCCACAAAGGTTTTCAATCCCATTTTGGAGCTTATTTGATAGTTAGGAGTAAAGGTGGTCACTTAAAGGTAATTTTCGAGTGTTCGGCTTTTTAAAAATTCTCAGCCTTTAAGCTTTTAAGACTTATTATAACCTCAGGAATGTCAGTAATCCTGGTAAGTAATTAATGAAGATAGGTACGAAGCAAGGGTCACCGAGCTTGGTTGAATGGGGTACAAATTTAAGAAATTTCCCCCATTCGAGCCTAAATACCAAGAGGAGCAATAAGCTGATTTTTTTTTTTTTAATTTATTTTACTGCTAGCTGAGGAGAGAGACGGAAGAAGTTGTGTGGAAGCAGCAGAAGAGGCATTAGCGGGAAGATATTTAACATCTGGATTGGAAACCTGTCTGTAATTCAAACAGCTTGTTTTTACCAAATGGGGCAAAACTCTCCCAGTAAACAAACGAGCCTGGCTGTGTCAATCTAATCATGAGGAAAAAAGGAAAGAGTAGGGGATGTCTAAGCTGGCCCTGCTTTCCTCCTACTCAGCCATCCCGCAGGAATGGGCAGTTTGTTGAAGAAGGTTAATGTGTCCTGATCGTCAACGGTCTGGCTCAGCTCGCCTGCTTTCTCTGTGAGGAGATGGAAGTCTTTCCGTTTTGCTGTCCTAAATAGTGCAGCAGCTCAGCCAGGGAGGCAGTAATGGAGTCTTCAGCAGGGAACAGCTGTGTTCATTTCTGTTCTTCGCGGATGAAACAATGTTTGGCCAAATACGCAGAAGAACCAAATCCTGCTCATTCAAATTCCTCTGTGTAACCCCCAGTTTGTTGTAACTTGTGAGGAAACTTTTCAGGCTCCAGGAGGAAGAGTTGAGGCTGTGAGATGGAAGAGGTGGTAGCAGTAAAAATAAACACATTCTCCAATCCTGGCTGGAGGTATACACCGAAAATTCCATCCCGTGGGTTACTCCTCCCTGCATCGGCCACAAAAGCCAAAAGATGTCCCTAAACATGACCTGATGTCAGATAGAGGTTCGTTAAATTGACACCGAGGATGGAATGGTGGTTTGGGATCCTCTAGCGGTGAAGTGTTTGCCGCTGCTAGTGTTTCAGTCTGAAATGTTCAGAGTACATGAGAAGAATTGATTGGAATATAAGGCAGTTAAGTGGATGCTCATTTTGCACAATTTGGTAAGTCCTCTTTAAATCTCAAAACGCTTCCCCGTGGTTCAAATAACTTCAGAGCAACTTCTCTCATCATCATGACTGGTCTGTGCAAGCTGCTGAAAGCCTTTCCAGCACATGCCTCCCATGAAATGGAGTTCGGGCAAGGCATCAGGAGCTGCAGGCTGCAAGCACCTTGGAATTCTTCTTTTGAAGGCTTGACATCAAGTAGGTGCCTTGGAAAAATTCTCAGTGGGTTTTGGTCTGTCCGTGTGGATCTCCATGCAACAGCTCTGGGTGTGACAGGGATGACCAAGAAGAGAGAAGCTTCTCTTTAAATCTCTTCAGTTTGTTTCGACAGTCAGGATATCTCAAGGAGCACCCAGTGAGCAGCCCTCCACCTTTCCTTTCCTTTCCTTTCCTGCACCTGATTCCTTTGCCTTTGCCTTCCTTTCCTTTCCTGTTCCTTTCCTTGTCCTTTCCTATTGCCTTTTCTCTTTCCTTCCTTTCCTTTCATTTCCTTCCTTTCCCTTTCCTTCCTTTCCTTTTCTTTCCTTTCCCTTCTTTCCTCCCTTCTCTTTCCCCTTTCCTTTTCCCCTTCCTTTCCCCCTTCCTTTCCCTCCTCTTTCCCCTTTCTTTCCACTTCCTTTCCCTTGCCTTCCCCTTCTTTCCCCGCTTCCTTCCCCTTCCTTTCGCCCTTCCTTTCGCCTGCTCTTCATCCTTCCTTTCCCCTTCCTCTCCCCTTCTGGGTCCTCCTCCTTTCCCCCTTCCTTCTACCTTTCCTTTTCCCCTCCTTTCCCCTTCCTTCTCCCTTCCTTTCCCTATTTTCTTTCTCCCTTCTTATCCCCCTTCCTTTCCACCTTCCTTCCCTCCTTCCTTTCCCTTTTCCCGCCTTACCTTTCCCCCTTCTTCCCCCTTCCTTCCCTATCTCTTTCCCTTCTGTTTCCCCTTTCTTTCCCTTCCTTTCCCCCTTCCTTTTCCCCTTCCTTTCCCCTCTCTCCTTTCCCTTCCTTCCCCCTTCCTTTCCCCTCTTTCCATCCTTCTCCTTCCTTGCCTCCCTCCCATTCCTCTCCCCTTCCTGTCCCCTTCCCTTTCCCCTTTTCCCCTTTCCTCCTTCCCCTTTTCCCTTCCTTTCTCTTTCTCCTCTTCCCGCTTCCCTTCTCCCTTCCCCTTCCTCCTTTTTCCCCTTCCCCTTCCCTCTTCCTTTCCCCCTTCCCGCTTCCCTTCCCCTTTTTCACTCCTCTCACCCCATGCCGTTCAGGATTAGTTGTGATTTATTTTATCTTTTTTTCTCAATCACTGATGTTCCCACTTTCCCCTGTTCCTCGCTGACATTTCCACCTGGGATCACACAGGACACACCTTATGCGCTGTTCACCCAAGGATTTTTCACCTCGTTGCCCTCTCTGCCCCAGCCACATCGTTCCCATCCCTGCCACCCCCTCTCCATGCTTTAGTGCCTTGTCACATCAGATAATCGCAGGCGGAAGGACAGAGCGGGTTCAAGCCCATGAATCCATGACCAGATTACCATCACAGCAATGATTTCTGGCTCAAGTTTCCACCACCCTGACATAGGTGCAGACTATAATGCGGATGAAAAAGGGATGGCTGTTCCATTAGCACAGGGGCTTTGTGACAAAGGTGGTATTCTACATCCCTGGGATTTTCCCCGTGGTGATGCCCATTTAGGTTTCTGACAAGGCTGGATTGATCATTTGGTCCTTATTCGGCACATCCTCCGTGTTTAAGTCTAGCACAGCCCGTGTTTGTTTTTTGCAGTCCTGTTGATCATTGAATCTTGATGGAGAAAACATCTGAATTCATCCCTAGATGTGTAATCAAGACATTTCTTTCCTATTGAATCTGAATATGCCCAGCTATCCATGTGACAGACTGAGTCCCCAAACCCTTGTTGAAGTTGTAGCTGGGGCAGGTAGGGTAATGGGATGTCCGCGTAAACATGACACGTATTTGCAGCACAATCCAAGGTGCCTGTGCTTCTCCTATCTGGAGCAGCAGGCAACAAAGTCCTTGCCTCGTGCCTGGAAACATTCCTACACTGATTGTGCAAAGAGTCCTTTAAAGTTTCACGAGTTCCTGGCAGGGAGGGAGGTCTGAAGTCACTCTCCCAAAAGTCATGACAGGTTTAAATTCATGAAGAGTGCCACAGCCATGGGTTTCTTCAAGATTTCCTGGCAGTGGCAATAAAATTCAGGGAGCAACGAAATATTTAAATATCTTGAGTTTTCAGTGAGATGAAAGATCGATTATTTTTTAATATGGGATGAATGTCACATTTGTCCAGGCATCCCAACCCTCATGACCTGTGTGACATGTGTCATTAAAAAAAAAAATATCAATTATTACAAATGTTGTTATAGCAAAAAAAAAAGTTCTGATCTGTGTATTAGGTGGAAAGTGGAGTAGAATGGAGGAAAAACTTTAACAGTTTGGGGATGTTGTTTGGTTAAGATTATTGCATTGTTTTGAGCTTTCCTGGTGAATGTGCAACTTTAATTTATAACTGTACATTTCGACTGTTGGTGTCTGGAAACTGAGAAGGTCGATGTCTGTGTACTGGCGAGCAGGGTGGAGTTTCTGGAGAGGACATTGATTGGATCTGCAGGTCCACCTTGATGCATCTCTAGCTGGTCCCCGGACCAGCTGATCACCACGCTCAATACTTGAATTTCCACCGGAAGAATGGAGGCAAGGAGAGGGAATCGAGGATGAGGAATCTGTTAAGAGAGATAATAGGGGAGGAGGGTTATAACAAAAAAATCCCAAGACGTTTCGCGAAGAACATCTGTTAGAGCTGATGTGAAATAAAATGTATGATAATAAACACACACAGCACAAACAAGTCGAGCTCTTCCTACCTGCCCTCTGAATCCTCCTTTCTACTCCTTTTCAGGATATTGGCTGATGTTCTTCTCCTTGACACATTCCAATTTCTTCGGTTGGGTTAAGGGAAGGATTCTTGGTGGCTTCAGACGTTTTTTCAGAGCACATCTGAGGTGTCAGACACACGAGAAAAGTTAAAAAGAGAGAAACAATTTGCTTCACAAGCTCAAAAGCAAATATTCCTTTGCCACTTGTCACTGATCCACCCTTCCCCAGAAGTTCCTCACCGGTTATTAAATCACTTATCCTGTGTAATCCACAAAAGGCAGGCGAGATTAGGCCTGGGTTAAGCTCAAATTGAAAATGTTATTATTGAGAATACTTCTGTGAAGATAACATAGCCTTAAAGCGCCTTAATGCCTGAAATGCCAGGACCTACCTGGGCTTATTAAGCAGCCTACAGGCCATTTACAAATGTGATTTCTGCATTGATTACTATAAGCTCCTCTACAGCCCTATTTAGCAGCCTCCTATGGGGGATTGTTTCCCATAAGTGCTCATCCAGGAAGATGGGGCAGTGCCTTGTCCAGGCATCTTATCCCCCAAAAACGATCAACCCGAAACATATTGACTAATGCAGCAACAAATACTGAAGGGCAGAGAGAGGATTAACTCTCCTCGGGGCTGTCACGGGGGAGGACAACTAGTGATGAATCTCGCAGATTAAAAGGCTGTTGCATTAAACCATTAAGAAAGAATAATGTGATGAGTGTTTTCGGCCAGATCCCAAAGCTTGTGCTGTGTGTTGTGTGGAAGGTTTGGATAAAAACCTTGGCCCAACAGTAAGAGAGAGGTTTTTGGTGACCTGTTTGGTAAATGGTACACATCAGTTAAGTGTCCAGAGGAGATGGTCAGCAGGTTGTAAAACACTTCTCAAGAGGATCTCACAAACAATTACACAACATTTCCTCGTGTACTTCCCCATTGAGTTTCTATGAGCTGTTCAGCTGTAAATGACCTGTTTTCCTGCCCTTAAATAACCGAGTTTACGGCCTCCCTGCCACGAGGATAAGCAGAGAACAGAGGTTGTTCTTTGTCTTCCATCAGGGGCTGCTGGCTGCCCTTATGTGCAATTGGAACCCAGATTTCGGAAAACTGAGGGAATCCTACCAAAGGGGAAGAATCCAACAGAAAGGCACAGGAATCACCTGTCCAAAGGACACTCACAGGGGTGGAGGATAATCCAACAGCTCCTGGCAGGACAGAATGGATGGCCCCCCGGGCCCCATCTCTTACGATGAAAAATAACGTGACCCAGTGCAGAGAATAGCTCTCAGTTTTCTGAAGGCTGACGTTTTTTGGGGGGGGAAAGGGGCATAATTCTGCCTCTGAAAGGATCACCTCATGCCCCTCAGATCAGTGCAGCATAAGGCTTCCGTTCCTCAGCTGAAGGATGGAGACAATCCATTTTTTTGGGATTTTTTTCTGAGAGGAATCTGGAGCTTGCCTGGGATCTGAATCTGCCTTTGCCCAAGTCATGTGTGCCTCTGTGGAGGGGGAAAGCAGCTCACACAGAAGAACGAAGAAAGGGGAAAAAGATAAAAAAAAAAAAGGAAAAAATGTCAATACATTTAAGAAGACAAAGCTTCTGCCACAGACCCAAACTCTCTCTTCCAGGCGCCCGCAGCAGCTTTTGGACACCTTGATTAATCATAACTGGCTACACATTATTTCCCTATAAGCAAACTACAATGTTACTCATACAAACAGCTTAATCTTGACAGCTGCAAAATGCCAGGATTTAATGTGGGATGGAGGGAGTTTTGCCATATGGTGCCACTCCGGGCCTGAGACGTTCTAATCCACAGCATATTGCCTTCCGGAAACAGCCATTTCAGGGAATGCCTCCCTTCCCTTTTAATTGCGTTTGTTGTCTCCAGTTCACGTCGTCTCCTCTGTTTCCTGCCAGCACAGAATAAATCAGTCTCTCAGGGGGAGCTTGGGTTGGGTTGTTTTCTTCTCTTGGTTTCTGTTTTTTTGGGAAAGGGGCTTGAAAAAGCACTGAGGGTCCTTGTAGGGTTCGGGGTCACACAACCATCCTGGCTGATCCCACTCCCAGCCCTTTATCCCACAGGCTGCCAGGTCAGGAAAGGCTTCCTGATTGTGTTTGCATCCACTGGAATGGCCAGATGGCTCGTGCAGGGGAGAATTTTCTTCTCCTGCTTACTAATCCCCTTCTCTTTGATGAAACAACCAGGCATGGCAATGTTCACTTCAGCTTTTTGCTGCTCTCTGTCTGAAATTTGAGGAGGTGATCGAGTTCTCCACTCCTGTTTGGGTTTTTTCTGTAAGGAGGTGTGGGCACAGGGTGGCCAGAAGGGTGAAAGAGGGATGATTTTAGTTCAGGAGAGAAGAATTTGGTTGTTTTATGCATGTCCTCACCTTGTTAAATCTCGTGCCTTGGCTCTTCCAGATTTGTTCTCTCTCAAAACCCATCCCTGTTGTGGAATGTGTGGAAAATGCACCAGTGCTGCTTGGTCTGGGCAGGAATCAGGAGATTTGGGCACCCTCTGGTGGGATGGTGGACAACAAATGAGGGAAATGCTCTGGATCCTTCATTTTCCAGCACCAGGTAAGACGAGCTGGGAATTTTACATCAACTCTAGTTGAAGCAGAACCCAGAAAACACACAATTATACTAAAATGACCCAGAATAAGTGGAAATCAGCCAGGTCATCACCTTCCATACAAGATCTCTGGTTTGCCTTTGTCCCAGAATCATTTAGGTTGGAAAAGACCTTTAAGATCATCAATTCCAGCTGTTAACCCAACACTGCCAAACCCACCTCTGGTCCATGTTCTAAACTACTCCTGCCTGTACATCTATATTTACCACCCCTTGGTTTTCTGCAGATCCTTTCTAACCAAGGAAGGGAG
>VKON01003040.1:14308-24699 GCA_009741485.1 Malurus cyaneus samueli | reverse complement strand
GGGTTGTCTTTGGGAAAAAAGTAAAACAGCCTATCTCACAATCCTTTTATATTACAAATAACTGCTCAACCTTTGCCCATCACAGTTTCTCCTTGTGCAGAATAGATGAAATTGCCATTTCACGTAACATTCTTTTTCAAAATTTGACTCACATCTATTGGAGATGTAGGGCAGAGTAATTTGCTTCTTTTCACTGCCTTGAGCACCTTTTCCCATAAATTAATTCAACACGTTAGGCGTCAAAGAGAAGATCACAGACATCATTAATCCAAAGAGGTTTTTCTTTTCTGCCTGCTCCTGACTAGCTTTTGTGAGGCCTCAAAGAATTAAAAAAAAAAAAAAAAAATGAAAGGTAAAAGGGAAAAAAAAAGGTTCTTTCCTCTCCTCTCCCATACCCTGAAATTTATGTAGAGAGTTAGGAGAGTTTTTTAGGCTGTGAATAAAACTAATGGTCAAATAAGGATCTTGAAAGTTGGGACAGAATCGTGCTTAACCAGATAAGAAGGATAGAGTGACAAAATTTATGACAAAATGGAAATGGGTTGATTTAGATGGGAATTTTTCACTTTCTGAGGTATAATCATTTGTGGCATGTTACCTAGAGACATAAATTTAACATGTTTTGCAGAAAAGGAAATATAAAACGAGGGTTTTCTTTAGCTTTTGAATGTAAGCGAGATAAGGCGTTTTTTTGGACAACCAAGCTATTATTTTAAAAGTATGATATAATGATATGGAACAGCCTGGAACAGGTATTTATAAATGTTAAATTAAGACATTTTGACCAATTACAATGAAAATAGTGAGATTATCTATCCGAACCGCTGGTGTTCGTTCCTCATCATGGTAGGTTGTTCGTTTCTTAAGTTTTTAAAAATGGTTATCAAAGCTTTTAGCTTCCTTTGGTTTGCTTTCAGAAATGCAATATTCTAACATAAAACGCAATCATAAAATCATCAAGGATAGGGAACGATTTCTAAATGCCTCTGTGACAAACAAGTTGTGGATATTCTGTGTTACTGCAGACTTAAAAGTCTGATAGAGTACTTTTATTTTTGTTGCAAATAATAAAATTTCTCATATCCCATTTATTTAGAAATGAAATTATAGTTAAAAATTGTTCCTTATAACCATTATTTTAAGAACTGATACTAGCAGCAAATATGAAATATTGCATATGACCTCTCATTATCTTTTGCTGTGGCATTTTATTATATTTTGCTAAATAATTTTTTGTTGTTGTTGTTTTGCTTTTTTACAGAACCTAATGGATTTCTGTTGTCGGTAATTATCACAATGAGCTCAACAAATAAACTTAGATATGTGTCTGTTAACTGAATACAAATAGGACAATATTCAGTGTGGTGAAGACACATTTCCTGCAATTGTGGAAATAGAAACTTAGTGTGTTGAGAACTTACACACTGTTGATTTGAATTCATTTTTAATCATAAAAAAAAAATTAAAAATGTGCTTGTTTTATTAAGCTTTTGCCTCCTTTCAGTCCCTACATAGCCCCCAAGATTCCTTCAGGTGGATCCCTGCACAGGAATACTCAGGTGTTTATCTCAGCATATAAACTTTTAGAAATTAAATACAGAAATAATGACTGAAAATTAAAAATTTTGAAAAGGCATATCTTAAATTTTTTCTATTAATATTTTTCTTCCATTATTCTAATTGTGTTGTATTTAGTTTTATATCCTCAAACGAAGCACACTGACACTGTCTAAATAATGAGTCTGATTTTGCACATTTAGGATTAAATTTGTAGATACTTACCACAGCTGATTAGTCAGCCATCTTACTGCAAGTCCTATGAGGCACTCTCAAAAATCCTTCATAAGATATTATTTTCTTCTAAATTTATTAATATATAATTACTGGATTTACAACACTTGGCTGTGTGTGTGAGCTGGTGACCTTATCTCAGCAGTCCTGATCTCAAGGCACAACAGAAAAATCATTCAATTTTTACTGATTAATGCCAAACCTAAAGTAAGATTAGAATTATCTTTACTCAATACTCAGGGTATTGAAGTGCTAACATCACCCTAACTGCTCTGTGTATGATTTGCTTCACATATATAAACATTTAAAGCAAAATTTCTGACATTACTATACCAGGACAGAATAACTCGATAGATTCCTCAATTATATAACTAGAAATTAAAATCCATCTTTCAATAATGTAACATTAAAACTGCGATCCAAAAGTTTAGCTAACCAATTCTTTATTTGAAAGGACTTTATTTTTTTTTTTTTTTATTACAGAGAAAATATTTCTAGTAGATAGAGATAGCCACTGGTATTGAGGCAACCTTGAACATTTCTCAGAACAGTGCCTTGGGTTGGATTAATTGGATGGCAAAAAGTTGAGCCGCTTGATCCAGGAAAAAAAAAAAAATCTTTAGCCATTTACCTATCTTCTTTTAGTTACAAGTTAGTAATTAACTTCTGTAGAAATGCCAGATTCCAAAAACTTTATTCCTATAAAAAAGTTTTTTTTTAAAACATCCCTGCTTTGTCTTTGTACAGATCTTCACCACTGATTTTGTAATCAACAGATGAGAAATCAAAGCAACTGAAACAAGTTAAGGTGACACTGTCTGATAAACCCTTCAGAAATATTTTTAAAACACAACATAAAATGGAATCACAGTATCAATTTAAAACAAAATTGCATCCAGAAACTAAAATTCCAGAGCAGATCCCAGGCTTTGTGAGAGAGTTAACAAAATTTGATTTCTGGTGGAGCTGGATATAGCCAAAGAGACTGCATGACAAAAATGGACACTAATCTGGATATTTTAATTTTTAAATCCCATGTATTTTGTGTTGTATTCCTAACCAGATTTAAATGATATTGATTCTCCTTATGATTATGGCATTTACAGCTAAAACTGTAAATATTTTAATGTATATGAAATATTTTCCGAAGCCCACTTCCACATCATTAGAGCAATATTTTCATTTGCTGATGTCGGTTGAGATGAGGTTTAGGTAAACGACTGCTCATTAGAAATGGGACAAAACTGATGGAATACCTCAGCAAATACTAGGATTAGTAACAATTTTCACTTCTTTTGGTTATATGTCTTAATTTCTTGATGTACCCCAGGGCCAGGAAACCAGGTGGATGGCTGGTGTTACCATTCACAAAAAAAAAAAAAAAAAAAAAAAAAAAAAAAAAAGCCAAACCCCCCCCCCCCACACCAAAAACAAAAACCACACAAACCCAAAGAACAATAACACCAAAACACAGCAAAAGAAGCCTCCTCATTGCATTTTTTCCAATTTTGCCTCTCATTTTTGCCAGTTTTGGAAGACATTAAAAATTTGGATAAAAGACACCAATTTAAGCCAGGCAAATTAATTACAATTAATCACAGACACTGAAGTGTTATTGACACATAAATTAAATTTGATTAGAGATAATTGAACACTGGTTTCAGGACTAACACATGTCCAGAAATGTTTAGAACATGCTTACTGAAGGGTATGAAAAATAAAGTAAAAATAAAATGAAATTAAACAACTAAGAAATAAGGCTGTATTGATGACTTTTCTGCAACCAATATATTAGAGAAGTTCTTCTGAGAATTAAATACAAACAATAGGAAGCCTTTTAAACAGAATTTTTGTAGATTTTTTTTTTTTTTTTTTTTTTTTTTTATCTGCCGATTGGAACGCCATGAGCTGGCGTTCACAATTTGGGGTAAATAGTGAAAGAAAAAAAAAGAAATACACACATATACTTTCAGCAGCTATTGACAACCACATGCAGAAAAAATGAGAGTAATGTAGATAGAATGTTCCCTTAAAAGCTGAAGAAAAACCACTGGAAATTCAAATAAATCAGAGAAGTTCTTCACAGCAGAAAATCGTGAAGTTATCTTGGGCTTATAAATTTGCTATTACTGCCTGCAAAATAATCTTTAGCCATATTTTTCAACTAAGACAATATTTTTCTTTGACAAGGCACTTTACACTTGTCTTCTTATATTGTCTTTATCACAAGTCTGCAATAATCGAGAGATGAAACTAACTTTAATTTTGTGCATGGCAGAGCAGGGAAAAAAAAATCGTATTAAGGGCCAAGAAAGATTAATTTTTGCCTGCATTTTGTATCGCAACACAGGCTGTTTTATTTTCAACAAAACTGAGCATAATGCTCTACAGAAAAGGACATGTGCCAAAATGTCTTCATAATTACCCTACCAGGACATGAAGCGTCTGTACCTGAAAGGTCTTTGATAGAGTGCAAATATCCCACTGAACTCTGCCTGCAGCTGGAAAATTCCCTACGCCCTCAATTGCAAATTATTATCATTTCTTAAAATCAACTCGTCTGTTTTCTTTTATAAACATTTCCTCCCTTTAAACACTTCCCACACAAAAACTCAGTTCTAATGCACAAAAGAGGGAAAGTCTCGAACTTAAAATAGTCCAGGTTAGCGCCTTACGAGGCCAGAACTGAGGCAATTTTAGACTGGCTTATCCTTCTATTCCAGTTCATACCTCGGGGATCTTTATGCAACAAGGGGATCTTGCAACAAAGTGCAGGCCTGATGGCGGAAAGGGTTGCTGTCTTAATTGAAAATGCCATCTGCTCTGATCAATCAAAGTATGCAAGTATTGAACTCCTATTCAGCCATTGCAGCAAGATGCAGGGGGTTTTTTTTATACGATGAGATGGCAAACGGCTAATTGTTGTTCAGAAACCTCGCCAAGCTTGACGTTTGACAAGCTCTTCCAGTTATTCAATGGAGCTCATGTTTAACTTCTTAAAATGGTCAATCGTTGGGATGAAAATAAGTATTTTGGTTTTTTGCGCTGTCCAGATTTTTAGGCTCCTGCTACTTGGATTCTGAGGTTTCCCAGGCATTGTCCAGAGAAGCTGTGGTTGCCCCATCCTTGGAAGTGTTCCAAGGACGAGTTGAATGTGGACTTGGAGGTAATTAATTTTTTCTTCTCTGATTGCACACACTTCATCTGAAACCAAGTAAGGTTTTGATGGTGGGGTTTTCAGCAAAAATTGGGCAAAACACTTCCCAGTTTGTTCAATGCCAGAATCTGATGTTTCTTACTTACTTGTTGAATTAGGGGGAACATGATTGAACATAAACTTTTAAGGAAATTTTTTTCAAAAACAATCTCATTGATAAAAACTTGTGACTTTGGACACACTGAAAATCCATGGTAAGACATCCACTATTTAGTCAAGGGAACCAGATTTCTTGTTTTTGGTTCTTATTCTTTAAGTATTCTCTAAGAGATAGATAATTTATCTGGTGTCTCAAAAATTTTGTGTTTCTGGAACCTCATGACTGCATGAATTTAAGGATTACTTAGATTTGGAAGTTTTAATGTTTTTTTTTATTTTTTGTTTTTTTTTTTTTTTTTTTTTTTAATATTGAACTGGCCCTTTCAGATTTTATTTTAGATGGCCAGCTAGGCTGAGGTGAAAGGAATTATCCATTACTTTGAGATCTCTTAATCTGTAATATTAAAGTTCTTAAAAAAATCAAAATTCTTAAATTAAAAGTTATCAGTTTGGCAAATTTGCAGAGATTCACAAGGCTGCCATAAAAGCTGCTGTTATAATGATATTTTCTGGTTCACTCATCAGCAACAAGACATTCTGAAGAGTGTTTGAATAAAGAAAAAAATGAATTCTGTGTGTGCAATACTTAAACGTCTTAAATCAACTCCATTTTCATGTGTTTTCCAAGAGATGAAAGGAGTTGAAATTCATAGAAAAAAGATGAAAGAAAAAGCTGTCAATTCAATTGAAACAGAAACTGACCACGTATCACAGGCATTCTAACACCTTTGTGAATGGAATTCAGCAGATGAAAGAGAAAACATCTTCAAAACTAAGGAAAAATCCCAACTGTGATGCCTCACAGAGGGAAAGTGGATCCCAAATATTTATTCTGTGTCTGAGCAAAACGTTTTCAAAGGAATTACAGATAGATCTCTGTATATTTTCTAATAAATTTAGAATTTGTGTCAATAGGTTGTGCTCTCTTTTTTTCTTTTTTTACTTGTTTTTTTCTTGAACTGTCAGACCAATTTCGACATTGCAAGTTGGTTATAAGTTTTCACTGTAAATTTACAGAGGAAAGGAAATTTGAGCTTGTGACCAGTTTTTCCACCCCCCAGGTTTACAGGAAATTTAGTGTCTAGCTGCTCGGACATTTCGTGAAAGCGTTCAATATATTTATTGAACATATGATGACACCTACATAACCACACTGATAGGTTTTTATTAGCTTTATTATTGGTATTTTAATTGAAAGCATATTTACAATGATTATGTTTTATAGCAACCTTTCAAGATATTATTAAAAAATAGTTAATTAAAAACTTATTCATAACTCTTATCGGTTAAAAGAAATACATATGGAGTGAATTCCGCTTATTACAGGAAAAGCGCTGCCATCTAGATGTGGATAATGTCCTTAGTAATTCAGAAACTGAACTTAGAAATCAAGTTTATTTTGACTTTCTATTATCTTATGATACAGGAATTTAATTTGCACTTCTTTCCAGTGGAATGAAAAGTGTTAATCTCCCTCAATTTATCTGATTTTAAAATAATATAATGATTCAAGCGTATGTATTTTGAGCAAATATTCTTATTGTTGCAATGACTGCGAGCATCAGAATGAGGAGGGCTGGTTAGAGACTGTTGGCAACGTTAAAAAAGTGTGCCTTAACTGCATTCATTATCTGCTGAGCAAATGAAGGGTCATTCATGAGCAGAGAGATTAAAATATTTTGTGCCCTGTCTTTACAGAAGCAGAGCAGAAATCCCCGAAGAGATTTCCCGTTCACACGCAGTGCTCCACCTGCGTAAACAGGCAAACTCAGCTCGCAGAGGCTGGCTTTAATTAATCAAAGAACAAATAAGAAGTTCACACCCAGACCAAAATAAAAAAAAACACACATATTTAAAAATTTAAAGCGAGAACTTGTGAAATACAAACCCTAACATTAGGAAGGGCTCTTTCACAGGAATAATAATCCTTAATATTGTTGATTCCCAGCCCATTTGGAATTAAGGGACAGGTGCCAGGATTGTGGAGAGCAAGGATCCCTGCTCTGGGTTTTGTCACGAGTCCCAGAGATGGGTAAGGGTGCCCATCACGCTGAGAGCTGTGCAAACAGATTTGTGACTGCAAAACACTCTTCCTGTGCCAACTCAGCTTCCTTTGCGCATTCCTAATAATTAAAATCCATGGGATTTTAAAAACTGATCCTATTAAAACTGGTAGGATCTCTTGATCGAGCAAAATCGTCCGCTATTTAATTAATTAATCCATTTATTGCTTGACATCCCATATTTTTCATTATTCCTTTTACTGTTTTCTTCTTTTTGTCCCCCCTCAAACTGAGTTTTTGGAAACCTTGCTTTCAAAGGTTAAAGATCAGCTGAGGGAACCACACACTATTGATTGAGCAGGATTCTTGACCATAACCCAAGGCAATAACCATTTTTGGGTGTTTGCAACCACGAGTTTGAAATTTTTTTAAAGGAAAAACTGGCACTGAACCTGATAAGAGATATTGATGAGAGATGCCTCCACGAGATTTGACTCTCCAAACAGGGCTCATGGTGCTGGTTGGGTTTTGTGCACGCAGACTGACTTATCACAGGTTGCTTTTTCAAATGGAATGTAAACCAAAAACCATCTCGGGCCTGCTGGAATTGGAATATTTAATGAAAACTCTCTTAATCACCTCACTGGAGATTCCTTCTACAGCTGAGGTCCAAGCAAAAACAGAAGGGATAACAAAACACTCTGGATGGATATAAAGATTGAACCTATGTGCAAACACTTATTTTTAATCTAATTCAAATCTTAAAAAAAAAAAAAAAAAAAAAAAAAAAGTGAAAGAGAAATATTAGACATTGAACAAAAGAGCAACGAAGGCCAAATTTTGAGAATAATTTTATACTTTCAGAAAAAGTCTTTTTTTTTTTTGTTGCTTCGTGTTTCTGGCACTTTCACAACTGAAATACTTTGCTTTATTTTGTTTGTGATGGATCCCGTCTCTGAAGAAAAGCTTTGCAAAATCAATAGAAAATTTTTGGCTGCGTGAAGGGTTTGTGTAACTATAGAAATCTACGAAATATAAGGTAATGGAAACCAAATAGCAGGTTTCTTAACATAAAATTAGATTCATAGTTCCCCCATATCTGCGTGTGCAGCATTTTACAATTCAATAACCATAATTTTATTGCCCAAAAAGTAAAGAACTGTAAGGGTATGAAGTTTCCAAATAAGATTTAAATTAACATCCTTGCATCAAATGGGAAAAAGGATCACAGTGTGTTCGAAAACTCTGACTCCTTTTGTTATTTATGATTCCACTGATTTTTCAGTACATTCTGTCCTTCTTTGCTTCCTGTTCACTTGAAGGAAAAGAGAGGTCTAAAAATGTTCTTACACTGGCTTTGATTCCTCTTTAGAAGGGAAAAATGCAGTCCCATATACGATAAATATTTTTATTCTGTTTAATTATTTGCTCCATCCCCCACAATAAACCTTCCGCATACTGAAAGGGGGATCATTCAAAATCACATTTCCCTTTGATTACTTGCATACCACATTCTACAATTAGCATTAAGTTTCTCAATGTTTAAAAAAGAGAAATTTTGTGTTTAGGGAGGTATTTTTGTTTCGTTTTGGTTAAATAAAACACCTCCTGTTTAAGGAAAGTTTGAGTGATAATCTGTTGACAGGCTTTGTCGACCCTGAAAGTCATCCCCACCCTGAATACTTTGTCTTCCAGAGAGGATTTGAACTTAAGGAAAATACGAAGAAAATATTGTGGAAAAAAGGATGTGATTGTCTGGATCATGTTTTAGGAAGAGAACATTTAAGTAGACAACATAGATGAGCAATTTTGGAAACATTGTTGTGGAACATTTAATAACATTGATTTGTTTGTGAAAACTGTGGAAGTTTCTACACAATTTCTGAAATTTTGGAAGGCAGTGTTCCAGTCTAGCTGTTTCTCTTGGTTGTCATTTCAGAATGTGCATGCAGTTTTTTATCTCTTTCTTGTTTCACCTCCTCGGAAATGTCAATGAGGATCTCTCTCTTTTTTTGATATTGCCTTTTCAAAATTTTTAATTTTCAGTCATTATTTCTGTATTTAATTTCTAAAAGTTTATATGCTGAGATAAACACCTGAGTATTCCTGTGCAGGGATCCACCTGAAGGAATTCTTGGGGGGGCTATGTAGGGACTGAAAGGAGGCAAAAGCTTTAAAAACAGCACATTTTTAATTTTTTTTTTATGATTAAAAATGAATTCAATCAACAGTGTGTAGTTTCTCACACACTAAGTGTTCTATTTCACAAATTGCAGGAAATGTGTCTTCACCACACTGAATATTGTCCTGATTTGTATTCAGTTAACAGACACATATCTAAAGTTTTATTTGTTGAGCTCATTGTGATAATTACCGAAAACAGAATCCATTAGGTCTGTAAAAGCAAAACAACAACAACAAAAAATTATTGCAAAATTATAATAAAAATGCCAGCAAAAGATAATGAGAATGCATATGCAATATTTTCATATTTGCTGCTAGTATCAGTTCTTAAAATAATGGTTATAAGGAACAATTTTTAACTATAATTTCATTTCTAAATAAATGGGATATGAGAAATTTTATTATTTGCAACAAAAATAAAAGTACTCTATCAGACTTTTAAGTCTGCAGTAACACAGAATATCCACAACTTGTTTGTCACAGAGGCATTTAGAAATCGTTCCCTATCCTTGATGATTTTATGATTGCGTTTTATGTTAGAATATTGCATTTCTGAAAGCAAACCAAAGGAAGCTAAAAGCTTTGATAACCATTTTTAAAAACTTAAGAAACGAACAACCTACCATGATGAGGAACGAACACCAGCGGTTCGGATAGATAATCTCACTATTTTCATTGTAATTGGTCAAAATGTCTTAATTTAACATTTATAAATACCTGGTTTTCCAGGCTGTTCCATATCCATATATTCATACTTTTAAAATAATAGCTTGGGTGTCCAAAAAAACGCCTTATCTCGCTACATTCTAAGCTAACAGAAGATACCCTCGTTTTATTCCTTTTCTGCAAAACCATGTTTAAAATTTACTGTTCTTCTTAGGTAACATGTCCCACAATGATTTATACCTCAGAAAGTGCAAAAAATTCCCATCTAAATCAACCCATTCCATTTTGTCGATAATTTTTGTCACTCTATCCTTCTTATGCTGGTATTAAAGCACGATTCTGTCCAACTTTTCAATCCTGTATTTGACCATTAGTTTTATTCACAGCCTAAAAAGACCTCCCTTAATCCTCTCTACATAAAATTTTTCAGG
>VKON01003039.1:0-21390 GCA_009741485.1 Malurus cyaneus samueli | reverse complement strand
GCTTCGCGAGAAGTAGAAGGAGAAGGCGCTCCCGGGAGAGACTGCCAGAGAAGAAGAGTTATAAGAAGCACCGTTTCTTCACCTTCTCCGGTCTCCCTGTCCTCAACTGGTCCAAGATATGCGCGTAGTCTCCGCCTCTTCTACCCTGCTAGCTGATTCTGAGCGATTTCGGAGCTAGCTTGATCCTCGGGCAAGGCTTGCTGCTGTTCAGGGGGCCCCAGTGTGGAATATGGTTCTTCTTGCGGGGTCACCAGGATTAGGAGGGCGATCTGCGCGACATCGGCCCTGTTACTCGGCTGGCCGCTTTTTTTTCTATGCTGCCGATACCTCCAAAAGCATAGAGGCCCAGCATACTTTTATGCTGCGTCTCATTGCCCGATTTGGAACGCGCGCGTGTTTGCTTCTTGTGCCCCTTATTACTGTGATCTTCTCCCCTCGTTAGCCTGCCTGCCGGTCAGTGGAGGGGACATCCCACTGAGATTCCAGGCTGTCTCGAATCTTGGTTGGATGAGCCCTCAGCTTGCGTGTCTCGGGGAAAATTCTCCGACTGCTCGCCAGGTCTATGCAGGACTTTGGCCATCGTTCTCTCTTCGCGCTAGGACTTTTACTGGATCTGCCGTCCGAAGTCAGTCCTCCTTGCGACTTTGTCCGTTTGTATGGTGTCTAATAACGTACCGACGTGTTCTTAGGCGACGAATCTGGGATGATTTCTCCTTTCTCAAAATACGTTTCTGCTGCTGTATTCCCCCATCACAATGTGTCATCGATATACTGAAGAATTTCTGGAGCTCACCCCTTTTTCAGACGAGCTGGATCAACCCATGGCAGTATGGTGGGGCCTGTGCTTCCACCTGGGCAGCGGATTCCAGGTGTACTGCACCACCCCTCCCAGGTGCAAGCAACTGTGGCCTGCACTATGCTGCCAGAGAATGGAAAGAAGGCACTGGTGAGTCAATGGGTGGCGTACACTATATCGCTGTCTTTGGGGCTCCCAGCTCGTACTGGAGCTCCAGCCATGTCCGCGCACGGCACGCGCATCAGCGGATGTACTCACTTAAGTCATTCAAAGCACGTAGTCCCAGCAAATCTTCCATTCTCCTTCAGACTTGCGCACAGGCCAGAGATGGGTGCTGTATGAAAGGTGAGTGGGCTTTGCTGACCACCCCTTGCTCTCCACTCTCGGGTCATCTTAGTGGGGATCGACAGGCATCTGCTGATCGTCTGGTACGGCCAGCGAATGCACTGTCGAGGTGGCGACTGGAGAACGTGCTGCTCTTTCCACCTTCAGGACGTCCAACAGCAGAAGGGTTCTCGGATAGTCACAGGCAAGGTGTTCAGCTGTCTGATCCCATCTACCTCTACAGCAGTTTCCAAAACCCCCCTTGAGTCTTGTTGGGTCTTGAAAAAATCATTCCGGAGGAAATCTATGCCCAGGCATGCATGGGCCTCTGGACCAGTCATGGATCGGATGTTTCTCCGCTCGGCCTCCCAGTCAGGCTCACCTCAGCTTTCTACACAGTCAATTCCTGTGTCTATCCCTGTCACCCTCGCGAATAGAAATGGTTTCTGCCCACCAGTGTCCCGATGGCATGAGGGTACACTGAGCTCCCGTGTCAACCAAGCCTCTACTATTCTTTGGTGGCTACTGATGTGCCAGGCCATCAGATCCACACCATCCAGAAGACATGCTTTTCCAATGCCTCTACCTGGCTAGAGGCAGGGGCCCCTCTAAACCTTGGTATCATCCCTTCCATGGCCCACCCACAGGTTCTTCTAAGGGATCAGACATATCACTCCCCCTCCATTTGCATCTAGTGGTGTGGCTATGGGAAGCTGGGCTACTTTCCCTTTGGAGAGCTGCCTTGGCTAGTGTTTTCCCCTTTGAGGCTGGCGCACCTGGGCTGCCAAGGCAGAAGTGGGTTTCCCATCCCACTTACTCGTCTTCCCCTTGGTCACACAGGAAGAACCACATCTCAGCTCGTGGGGTGTACCCTCTTTCTCTTGCTGGGGCGACGTCGGACTCTGGTGTGAGGGCCTGAGCCTTGCACTGGTGCCACACTGTTCTTTCTTCATCTCCTTCTTACTCTCTTTCAACTCCTTTGGAGGTCTTTAACCAACACAGAGACGTGAGCCTGCATCAGGCCAGTTGATCATACTCGCATAATATCGGAGCCTGTTTGGCTACAGACCCACTGTCTCTCGGTTGTTCATCAGCATAATCGTGCACATGAAGGTGGCATACTGGATGGCCGTGACTTGCCAGATTCTATAGAATTTGCCCAGTGCACCTGACCTGGTCAGGATCATTATGATGCTGCCCGTCCTTTCTAAAGAGTACCTCCATTACTCCTACTTCTCTGAGTCGTTGGATCCCTTCCTCAACGGTCTTCCAGGGCATTCTACGATGGTAGTCCTGCACCTGTCTCTGTGGACAACCTCTCTCTACACTCATTAAGAATCCGCTCTCCAGAGAGAAAGGGGCCCCGGCTCCCTCAGCAAACACCTGATTAACACCCACATCTTTGGTCAAGGGCACCCAAATGCCTTGCCTCACCGTATCCAATTATCATCACTTGACCCATAGAGCGTCCCAAACCCAAGTAACCAGGCTGAACAAGCCTCGCCCCACTTTTGCTCGATGTCATTTCACAAATTGCGAGGCTTTCATATGACAGGGACTCGGGTGTTATGTTCAGGCTCTGTTCTCCCTCTTGGTTGTGTGAGGACCTGGTTCCCCATCATCATTACTGAGTGCGACCAATTTGGTTTTTATACTTCCTTCCTCTGCGCAGGGGCTACTGCAGCTGGTTGTGGTGGCGTTTCGCGGTTCAGCCAGAACCTGGACGGTGAATGTCCGGGGTTTCACTGCTGCGCCATCAGACCTTCCTCTTTGGAGTGGGAGAGGGTTTGCCACAGCTGGAGACGTTATCCCTCAGCCCGTGGTGCAATCTCCCGGCATCTCCTCCCGATTCAGTACCCCCACCCTCTGGGCGGCGCAGCTCCGCATCTCCTCCACCAGTACCTTCACCTACTCTGGGGCGTATCTCCTCACCAGTACCTTCACCCACTCTGGGCATTTAGTTTCTGATGTAGGTTGTTGGGCAGGGTCAGGCAGTGGGACAGGGTCTGGCTTGGGTGATGGTCAGGCCTGTTGTAGCATTGCTAGTCTCTGGGGCAGCATCCCTAGCCCTATGGCAAGTCCCTAGTTTCTTGTGGCAGTATTCTTAGCCTCTGGGGGCATCTTTAGTCTCTGGCAACATCCCGGTCTCGTGGGCAGATTGTAGTGTGCGTGCCCAGGGCAGTCTACCTTGTCCTTCAATGCTAAGCAGAATATGACTATTAGCTATCATGTAGTTGCATCTAGGGGAAAATGGACCCTTGAATGCTGATGGAGTAGCCCCAAATAATGGGTGAAAGGTTGGGAGATGATTCCCCTGGTGTTATTTCTCACAGTAGGGTACCATTATTAACCCAAGTCCAAGCAGCACTTAGTGTGTGGTAGCCCTGTATCTATGTGCCTGCTGTCCAGAGAAAGTTAAAAATCCACTAGATCCTCTACCTTATTCACCCTTGTGTGAATTGGATTATGGCCACCAGTAGCTTTAGAGGACCCATTGTCAGGAAAGGAGCTGGAATGGGAAAAATACAGCCACGAGTATGTGCCACCCAAACCAAGGTATGCTAGACCACATGATGACGCTTAGTAAAGTTCCTATACCCCGAACACAAAGATAGCTCACCCAAAAACTGTTATTCCTTTTGTACCCATTTTTCCTCTCTGTGCTTCGAGCCCTACGTGGGCGCCAAATCTGTTTGGTTTGAAAAGACAGGTGTTTGCCAATGAAGGCAGGGACCCCCCCTTTGGAGTGGTGTATGACGGAATATGACCACCTTCCCTCTGAATTATTATAGCTTTGAAAAAAAAAAATCTCGGGCTTCAGGCAAGAATATGGGTAAGGGAATAACAGTTTTACTAATATGTATAACAAGAAACAAGAAAATAACAATAGCAACAACCAGCCAATCCAAACCCAGTGGACAGCCTGTACAGACGCACCCTCCCTTTGGTGCAGTTACGGTCCCAGTCGGCAGGGCGCTGTTGGCTAGCCGGCCGGGCAGGGGGGTGCGATGATTCCCTGGCGGCTGCAGGGGCGCTGTGGCGCAGGTCCTGGCTGGCTCAGATCTCCCACGTCGACAATGATGACACATAAGGCAGATGTGGATGGAGAAAAGTTCCCTGCAAAACTCACAGCGGAAAACCGACCGTGCTCCTCTGAACAGTGAGACCCAAGGATCAAAAAAACGAGCAGAAATCTCTGCGACTGCGAGACCGGGATGGAGCAGAGCTCACTCCCCCTGAAGCTGGAATCTCAGGTGGTGCCCCAGGCAAGGCACAGGGAGAAGATCACAGTGCAGGAAACAGGAACCAAGAGCAGAGAATGCTGTGGCTCTTGAGAAAAAAAGGGCAGGCCACCCTCCCCAGCAGCTATGCGGTGACCTCCATTCTCCGCGAAGCAGTCGAAGGAAGTGAAGTTACCCCCCACCACACAAAACACATTCTCCCCTCCCAGGCTCTTAGCAATCGTTTAGTGGGGGCAATAGGTCCCATTGTCTTGCAATAATCGCCCACCCAATCAGCAAAGATGGACTCCTAGCAATCAGTGTTATCCAGGCACACATAAATGGGAAATGGAAACAAAAGAGAAATCTTAAACCCACAACCCAAGGCAACCTCAAGCCAGCTCCTTCATATGGTTTCCCCTCAAGCCGCTTCAGACCATTTAATTGCCCTCCTTTGGATGCTCTTTTAATAGCGTGGTTAATATCTTCTCTTCATATTGGCGCAGTAACCCAAACTCCACCTAGACTCTGACATGAATTAGGCTATGCATGTGCGAGAGCAGAAGCAGGGCAATCCCTCCTGTTGATTGGCTGGGCAAATGCTGTGCTTGATGCCCCCACAGGATCATCGGTTGGCCCTCCTGTCACTGTCTAGGCTCACTGTACGTGAACTATATCTTCAATTGCCACATAGACCAGGCACTGTGGTGTACATCGATACACATAGACAGGTTAACAACCGCGTGATCACCAAAACCACAACTTTATTGAACTGTATCCTTATCAACCGCGCTGATCTTGAAAAAGAGCCAGAACAAAACTTAAGAGAGAATGATAATACACAACTTTAATACAGGCCTAACAGGCCTACTGGTACATTAGGGCAGACAAAAGCCTCCTCCTGAGGCTACACCCAAAATGGACAGCGAGTCACGAGATCTTCACCTTTTATAAGTTCTGCCTTATTAACATATTGGGTCTTAATTCTCCAATGATCTTTACAGGTGATGATGTCAACCACCCCAAACTTGCTCCCCCCAATTCACTGTTGTTTACATATTTTGGGGCTCTCGGGCAGTGAGGTGTCCTTGGATTCAGGCTCAGAGAGGGATTGTTTTGTCTAAAGATGAAAGAACGGTAGTTTTGGTGCTGTACTAGGGAAGTACAAGAATACAGATGCATGAAAATAGAGAAACCAAAAATCCTAAGGCATCAGCATTACCTTGCTAACGTTGGGGAGCAGAGACACGGGGACACTGGCTCTGTTAGGCTCTGTTAGGCTTAGTTCATTCTAGTGGACAGTGGTGGTGGGACGGGTAGGACGGGGCAGCTGTTGCCAATATATCAAAAGGCTTTTGGCATGCATAGTTTATCACAAGGCTGTGTTTTTATGATCTCTCTCTCCCAGCAGGAGGCTCATGTATGTCTGTGAGAGTGTGTTATCTCTACACAGGAATTCTACTTCTCAAAATAGGCAGAGGACAAACAACGTTAAGCATAATAAATGGAGTTTTCAAGGTCACTTTGAGTGAAATTATTCCCTCCTTGCCAAATATTCCGGTTTTAACCCTTTCCCCCCAACAGACCCCCAGGTCCTTCTCTGTGGTGTTGCTTTCCAGCATCTTGTTCCCTAGTCTCTACATACATCCAGGGTTGCCCTGTCCCCAGGTGCAGAATCTGGCACTTGCCCTTGTTAAACTTCATATGGTTGGTGATTGCCCAGCCCTCTTATTTATCAAGGTTTCTCTGCAGGGCCTCCCTGCCTTCCAGGGAGTTGAGACCTCCCAATTCTGTATCATCTGTAAACTTGTTTAGTATACCTTTGCCAGGCTGATGTCACCCCATTCACTAGAACCCTTTGTGCCCAACCTGTGAGCCAGTTGTTCATCCATCACATGATGTGTTTATCCAGCTGGGGGCTGGACATTTTGTCCAGAAAGATACTATGAGAGCCAGTATCAAAAGCTATGCTGAAGTCCAAAAAGATTACATCAAGTGGCTTTCCTAGACCAACTAGGTGGGTTACCTTGTCATAAAAGGAAATTAGGTTTGACAAGCAGGACTTTCCCCTCATGAAGCCTTGCTGGCTGTGACTGATGACTGCATTGTCTTTCAGGTGTTTTTCAATAACTCCCAGAATAATCTTCTCCATAACCTTACCAGGCATTTAAGTGAGACTAACAGGCTCATAGTTTCCAGGGTCATCCTTCTTGTTTTTTTTTTATATCAGGACTTTTGTTAGCTTTCAGTCAACTGGCACCTCTCCAGATTCCCAAGACCATTCAAAAATCCTTGAGAGAGGCCTTACAATGACATAAACCAGCTCTTTGAGGATTCTTGTATGATTCCAATCAGGTCTCATCAATTTATAAGGATGCAGCTGGAACAGCAGGTCCTTCAAAACTTCAGGGTCAACTGGGAGTTGATAATTCTCACAGCCGTAGTCCTCCAGCTCAAGGCACTGGGACCCTGTTAGTCTATCATCAGTGCTGAAGACAGAGGCAAAGAAAGCATTAAACATATCTTCCTTGTCCATGTCCTTGTTTGTGAGGTGACCATCCTCATCCTGTAATAGGCCAATATAATTTCTGCACTGCCTATTGCCATTAACATATTTAAAAAAAAAAATTTATTGTTCCCCACAGTTCTGGCAGCTTTGACTCCAATTGAGCTTTGGTTGCACAAATTTTATCCCTACAGTGGTGAGCAGCACCCTTTTATTCTTTCCATGTCACCTGACCTTGCTTCCACTAGCCATACACCTTCCTTTTTGACTTTAGCTCCAGAGGAAGTTCCCTGCTCAGCCAAACCAGCCTTCTGCCTTGCCTGCTTGACTTTCAACATTTGGGAATTGCCTGCTCCCTGCTCCTGTGCCCTTAACAGGTGGTGTTTAAAAGTGACCAGCACTGATGGACCCAGCACCTTCAAAAGCATTTTCCATGGGGACCTTACTCACTAATTCCCTGAGCAGCCTGAAGTCTGGTCTCTTCTTGTCCAGAGCTGAGGTTTTGCTGGCACTTTTCCTTCACTCACCAGAGATTTTAAACTCAATCACTTTGTGGTTGCTGTGGCCAAGACAGCTGCCAATCTCCATTTCTCTCACAAGACCCTCTCTGCTGACAAGCAACAAATCAAGGAGGACATGTTTCCTAGTCAGCTCTCTTAGTACCCGTATCATAAAGTTGTCATCCAGGTTTCTTAGGAATCTTCTGGACTTGTTTATACCAGCTGTGTGGTGTTCCCAGTTAACATCAAGCATGTTGAATTCCCCCATAAGGACAAAGGCAGTTGATTTAAAGGTTCCTCTTAGTTTCTCAAAGAATAATTCATTGGTGTCATTGTCCTGGCTAGGAGATCTATACTAGACTCCCACAATGACATCTGCATTATTTGTTTGTCCCTTAATCCTTACCCAGATGCTCTCAACTGTGCCATTGCCATCTGTAAGCTCCATATGTTCCAGCCCCTCCAATACATACAACTCCACCCTTCCTCCCCCCTCCCACCTTGCCTGCCCTGCCTGTCCCTCCGAAGAGCCTGTAAGTGTCCAACATGTCACTCCAGTCACAGGACTCATCACACCAGGTTTCACTTATGCCAATGATGTCAAATCTCTGGGTCTGGGCCAAAGTTTTGAGCCCCTCTTGTTTGTTTCTCTTTCAGCTATCATCATTGGTATAGAAACACTTCAGGTGTGGTTTATTGTAGCTGACACCTCATAAAGCCAATTGGCTGATTGAGGGGTACCACTAGTGCTCACATCCTCATGTTTTGGCACACTGTCCCACTGTCTATCACTGGCAAGCCTGGTTTCATCCCTTTCCCCTTCCAATCTAGTTTAAAGCCCCACTAGTTCCTGTGCTAGAACCTTTTTCCCTACTGAGAAAGGTGCATCTCATCAGGTGTCAGTAACCAGCTGTTGAGTAGATCATCCCATGCTCATAAAACCCACAGTTTTTCTGATGACATCAGTCTTGGAGCCATGTGTTGATCCAATGGATCTGCCTGTTCCTTTCTATATTATACCTTGCTACCGGCAGGATCAAGGAAAAGACTACCTTTGCTCCTGATCTTTCAACCAGTTGTCCCTAGACCCTGAAATCCCTTTTGATTGCCTTTGGAGTTATCTTTGTTATCTCATTATTACTGACTTGAAGAACCAATAACCAGCTAAAATAGAGGACCTTATTGGACTTGAGAGTTTTCCAGTAATGTCTCTTACCTGAGCCCTTGGGAGACAGCAGACTTCCCTGTGGGTTTTGTCTGGTCTGCATATCGGGCCCTCCGTTCCCCTTAGAAGGGAGTCACATATGACAACTACCTTTCTTTTCCTCTTAACAGAGGTGGTCGTGATGCAGGGGGTAGATTGTGTTGCCCTAGGTGGCCCCTCCATCCCAGAACGACCTTCCTCCATCTCATCAGTTGACTGTCCTTCTGGCTCCAGGGCTTCATACCTGTTGTAAAAAGTGCCAGTCCTACTTGTCATTGTCAAGTTTTCAGGAAGAGTACCCTTCCTTCTAGTATGGGCAGTGACCAGCTTCCAGCCTTCCTGTTCAACAGACCTTTGACTAGCTACTTGACAGGGTTCTGGGTTGTCCTGGTTTTGGCCAGGAGGGGAATGGCTAGGACCTGGAGGTTATTCGATACCAGCTTGTGTCATTGTCAGGGGCGGGAGGAAGGGAGTCTCTTCCAAGGTCGGCATAGTATGGCAGAGGAAGTGATTGGATATTGTCCACTGTCAGGGGTTTTCCATGTTTTCTTGTTCGGATTCCAACCAGGACAGGGTTAATTTTTTGCAGTGGCTGGGGTGGGGTATGGCTAGCACATGGAAATTATTCAATTCCACCTCATTGCTGGGGGGGGAAGGAGTCTTTTTTCCAGATGAAGGGGTTCCTTCTGGTGGAGAAAGATGATTGGAGAAAGTTGGGGGAAGATGATTGGTATTGCTTATTGTCAGTGGGCTCGGTTGTAAGCATTTCTGCATATGAATAACTCTTTTTCCATACCTTTGTTATTAATATTGCTGCTGTTACAGTTAGTTTTCTTATCTCATTGCTGTTTTCAGTAAATTGTTCTTATCTTAACCTGTGATCTTTACCTTTTGTGCCTCCAATTCTCCTCTCCAGCCTGCCACAGGAGGAGGGGGGGGAGTGAGTGAGTGGCAGTGTGGTTTGGAGAGTCTCAGTGGGAACACTAAATTGGGGAGTGCCATTCCTAAACCATGACATGGGTTCACCTGGCTCTGCACTACAATGGAAGTGGGAGACAATGACAAGAAACCAACCTGTCTAGTCAGACTAATTAATGGATTGTCAAGAAACTACAGGCACCACTTTCAGGAAGATCAACATGGACTTTGGAACTGATAAGATGTTAAACCAAGGCCAATCCCAGACATCAAAGTGGGATGGATGCAGGAACTGATAGAACTATACAAAGTGATGAAGGTACTTGGGAGGGGAAGGGGAAGCAGGGAGAAACAAAGAGGGGAGATAGACAGAAAGGGGGATAAAGCATAAAAAAGGCCAGTCACAGGTAAAAATGGGGCTAGTCAGTATGCTTGTCTGGCTGAGCCCTGTGCCTGATCACTGCAGTCTGTCCTATTTTCTTATATTTTCTTTTAAAATGTTTTCTTAACTATCGCCCTGCTTAATCTCACTCTCTGTCCTCTGTGTATGGGTTGTGGCTTAACCTCAACTGGCAACTAAATACCACACACAGCTGCTGGCTCACATCCCTTCCCACCCCCACTCCTGTTGTGATGGGAAGAAGAATCAGGAAAGAAAAGAAAATTAAACTCGTGGGTTGAGATAAGAACAATATAATAATTGAAACAAAGTAAAATAGAATAATAATGATGGTAATACTAATACTACTGCTAATAATTGTAATAAAAGTGAGACAGGAGGGTAAAACACAAGAAAAAGAAGTGATGCACAATACAAATGCTCACCAACCACTGACAGAGGAGCAATTGGCCCCTTCTGGCTAACTTCCCCCAGTTTATTCACTGAGCATGATGTTCTATGGTACAGAATATCCCTTTGGCCAGTTCAGGTCAGCTGTCTGGAGTATGCTCCCTCCCAGCTTCTTGTGCAGCTCCTCCCTGGCAGAGCATGAGACACTGAAAAGCCCTTGACTCAGGGTAAGCACTGCTCAGCAACAACCAAAACATCCATGTGTTATCAGCATTATATTGAATCCAAAACACAACACTGTACCAGCTCCTGAGAAGAAAATGAATTCTATCCCAGCTGAAACCAGGAGAGTATGTGTGCTGCAAGGAACAGGTGCCAGCGCTGTAGACCCATGTGTGTGGTGTGAGTTGAAATTAGGCCCAGCTACTAGGAGTCAGGACTGGGGCGGTGTTGTAGACACTTTGGGCCGTAGGTGTCAGACTACAGAAGTAGATGAATGGTTTCTACCGATCGAGTCATTGGGAACAGGCCATAAGCTCTCTGACATCATCATATGTTGGGTTTAGAAGTGGACTTCTAAAGGTCCACAACTTGCGTCATGGAGCAGGGCACCTTTTCAACTAATCAGGTTGTTCAAAGCCTCATCCAATCTGACCTTGAACACTTTCAATGATGGGGCATCCAAAAACTTCCATTGGGACCTATTGTCCAGTGTCTCACCACTTCGTTTTTAACAATTCCTTCCTTATGTCCCCTCTAAAATCGTTTGAAAACCATTGCCCCTTTTCCTGTCACTATAGACCCTGTTAAAAAGTTTTTGTCCATATTCTTAAGAAGCCCCTCTTTAAGTGTTAAAAGCCATATTAAGATCTCCTGAGTCTCTCTTTTCCACGGCTGAATGGGACCCCAACAACCAGATATGAAACTGGGGGGACCGATTGATGTAACCAGATGTGCGTCTTGTGCCATTCAGAGAGATCTTCTATACTCTAAAGAACTGGCAGAGAAGGATCTCATGATATTCAAGAAATGGGAATGCAATGTCCTCGCATCGGGAGGATTTTACCCAAGCACCAGTAAGGCTGCAGGGATGACTACTAGAAAGTAGCTTTCAGAGAAGAAAATGTGTGTCCTGATGGAGAAGAGCTGAACATGAGCCAGCAATGCACCCTAATGACAAAAGGGTCTAACAGTATTCCTGGCTGCAATAGGAAGAGCATTGCTAGTGAGGCCACATGTTCAGTTCGGGGCTCCACAGTACAAGAAAGGGCAAAGGCAGCAAGGGACTACAAGTGATTAGTATGGAGCAATTGCATATAGAGAGAGGCTAGAGAAGCTGGGACTATTCAGCTTGGAAAGAGAAGGCTCAGGGAGGACCTTATCACTCTGCATATATACCTGATAGGAGGGAGAGTGAAGATGAGGGAGCAAGACTCTTCTCAGTGGTACTCATTGACAGGACAGGAAGCAATGGGCACAACTGGAAAAAAGCAGAAAATTCCATCTCAACACTTAAATACACTTTTTTACAGTGAGGCTAGTCAAGGACTATAGCAGGTTTTCTAAAGATGTTGTGGAGTGTCTATCCTTGGAGGCATTAAGAACCCAACTGGACATGAAAATTTGTTCTAGGTGACCCTGTTTGAGCAGAGGTGGATAGAGATCTCAGAGGTTCCTTCCAACCTAAACAATTCTGTAATTCTGTGCAAAACGGAAGATTTCTCTAATTCTCGTTATGTATAAGTGTGGTCCTTTTATCCTAGCTGGATGCCAGGTACCCACCAAAGCTGCTCCATCACTCCCTTCTTCAACTAGATAGGGGAGAGAAAATATAATGAAAGGTTCATGAGTTAAGGACTGGCAGAGATCACTTGTCGATTACCATCACAGGCAAAACAGACTCGATTTGGGGAAATTAATTGAATTTATTACCAATCAAAATCAGAACAAGTAACGGGAAGTAAAACAAATCTTAAAAACACCTTCTTCCCATCCTTCCCTCCATCCCAGGCTCTACCTTCTCCTTCCCCAGCAGCACAGGAAGACAGGGAATGGGGGTTACAGTCAGTTCATCACACGTTGTTCCTGCTGCTGCTCAGGGAGAAGAATCTGAGTCTTTCCCCTGCTCCAGCATGGGGTCCTTCCCATGGGAGCCAGTCCTCCACGAACTTCTCCAATGTGAGTCCTTCCCACAGGCTACAGTTCTTCAGGAACTGCTCCAGTGTGGATCCCTTTCCATGAGGTGCAGTTCTTCAGGCACAGCCTGCTCCACTGTGGGTTCCTCACAGGGTCTCAAGTCCTACCGGCAAACCTGGTCCAGCATGGGCTCCTCTTTCCATGGGTCCACAGGTCTCTGCCAGGACCCTGCTCTAGCGCAGGCTTCCCATGGGGTAACAGCCTTCTCTCAGGCATCCACCTGCTCCAGTGTGAGCCTCTTCCATGGGCTGCAGGGGCACAGCTGTTTCACCATGGTCTTCACCACAAGCTGCAGGGGAATCTGTACTCCGGTACCGGGAGCACCTCCCCCTCCTTCTTCACTGACCTTGGTGTCTGCAGAGTTGCTTCTCTCACGTGTTCTCAGTCTGCTTTTTTCTTGCTGCAATTACTTCTGTGCAATACCTTTATTTTCCTTCTTAAATATATTATCACAAAGGCGTTATTACCATCACTGATTGGCTCAGCCTTGGCCCGTGGTGGGTCCATCTTGGACCTGGCTGGCTTTGACTCTGTCAGACACTGAGGAAGCTTCCAGCAGCTTCTCTCAGAAGCCACCCCTGTATCCCCCCTCCACCTTGCAAAACCTGGCCACACAAACCCAACATAGTAAGTCATCCTCAGTCTTCTTTATGATAATCTAAATAGATTTTCTTTGTAAGGCATTTTCCTAAATTGTTGGACCATTTCTGTGCTGTATCCAAATATTGAATATTACTCTTAAAAATGTCAGCGCCACAACCTCATGTAGGGGTGAAATCCCTGTTTATAACTCCAGTGATTACATTAACACTTTCTGCTAGAAAAGCTTACTTGAGTCACTTTTTCACCTTTAAAATGCTTTTCAGGGTCTTTTCAGTTTGAAGCCTCTCATTCTGTCACCTGCCAGAGCTTTAACTCAGCATTTGAATATGAAAAATTTATAGTGCAACTCAGTAAACCAGAGGAAGGACAGCTTTGAAGAATGCAAAGTAATTTACAAGCTGATGGCAGGACTGACTTATTTCTGATTTTTATGAGTTGTTCCTGAAGTCACATAAATAAGTGAGAAAAGTTTCTGTTGATTTGCATTATTAAAAAAGATATCTTGAGGGCAAGTAAGGTAAGAGAAAACTTTCAATATTTCAGCACATAAGGATTTGAACTGTTTCCGGAAAGAAAATGAAGAGAGAAATTTCTTTCTGGTAATGCATATTTTACCCATTGTGTTCTTGCAGTATACTTAATTCAGTGTATGTTAGTTATTTCTGAAAGCTGACGATATTGAAGGTACTATAATTTACTTGTACTGTGGTTACTGCATAAATTACTCTTTTAGTTCTTTAGAATTGTGATGACTTAGTAGGAAATATTTCCATTGTTCAGTTTTATTGCATTGATGATTGCAAGTCTTCTTCTGAAGGCATGCTTATTTAAGAAGTAAACATTTATATGTGCAGCTTCTAGAATTATTTTTGTGCATATAGGCAGCTTAAAGTGTGTTGTCTTAATATAGTATAAGGTTTTGTGTCTCCTCTCAAAATTTAATAATAGTTGCAGCTAATGTATACAAGTGTAGTTACAGAAGAATCAGGCCTGTGAACAGATATTTTTCTAAAAGTTCTTTACTTCAAAGCAGTAAATAGGTTTGTGTGCACCTTGCTTCTGACTTGATAAATGTATTTGCTATTACACAGCAGACTGTAAACTGTTAGAAAAAAATCATGAAGTCCAAATCTTATTCTCTTCTCGATGTGCTGCAAACTCTAAGCAGACCTTAGATTAGACAAAGCAATATTATAATATATAATATGAATTTTCTAATATTTTAGGCCAAAATAGCATTTTACAAAAGGAAAAATGCATTAAATATCTGTGTACTCATGTAATAGTATGTGAAACAATCTTTAGCTAATCCCCAGATTTGATTTTGGGTGAATACGCTTCTTTTAAAATCTGAATAAGTGACAAAAAGCAAAGAAGTTTGTGCTGAACTTTTAATTTTACATTTTAATTTTATTCAGAGACCACGATGCAGACATCAGAGACTGGGTCGGACACAGGTTCGACTGTGACTTTACAGGCATCTGTGGCTGGCCAGGCAGCAGTGCCCACACAGGTAGTACAGCAGGTACCAGTTCAGCAACAGGTAGGTGTCTGTTAATTTTGGGAAAACAAAAAAACCTGGCAAGACAGAATGATGCATTTCAATAGGTGTAATGAAGAACTGATTTTGTACAAGGTTGCAAAACCAATTCCTTTTCAGTGTTTTATTCAATTTTATTTTGATGGAACTAAAATAGCTCCATAAGAAGACATAAGGTTTTCAGAGTTGTCTCGGTTTGAGACAGTTTTTCGGAGAAAAACATTATGGAATGAATGTTTCCTCTGAAGTAAAAAGGTTGGTAACTTTTCCCACCAATACGAAACAGATGTTTGGGTGAAAGTGAATGTGAGAAACGAAGTTCACTCTCCTGGCAAAATTTAAAAGGTTTTAATAAATGACAATAGGGTACATAAAAGCAAAAGCATATGGCACCAGGTGCTTGGCTATTTGCCAGAGGCACACTGGGTATGGATAGAAACCTCTTTAAATACATTCTGTGTTACATCAGCCTAATGCCTTTTCATAGACATTTATGCATATTTAATCTGTCATGGATCGTCTTTTTAACATTCTTGTTGTTTTATGCTCCTGGGGTCATGTTTGTGTGACCCCTATTCCACAACTTCAGCAGATGGTCTTTGTCGATAGAGAAGTATTTATAACAGGGGTTCCAACACCCCTGACCTTTCCGTGCAGATAAGCCCATCCAAAGGTTGGTGTTCTCGCCAGCCAGACTCCTTGTGCCACAAACGATGGATGTTTTACAGGCTACTCCAACAAGATATTTTTCTAATATGCATACTAAAGCAACTATTATGGCATTCCTCTAGTAGGTCGGGTTCCATGGTGGTCTTTTTCTCATGCATTCCTTTCTCCTTTTCTTATCTTTTGGTCAGTGTAATTGCAGCCAGGGCATCATTCATCTCCCTGCGACTTTTTGTATAGTTTTGCTATAATGTGCAAGGAAAAACCCTACATGGAAAAGTTTAAATCATATTCTACAATATTTGGAAAGTGTCCCGTAACTACATCTAAATTACAAAAAAAAATAAGAACAGTAGTTATTTCATAATCATGTTCACATAACTAAACTTCTTTTACAAATAAGACAACATCATATTATGATGCACCATACATAGCATCCCTTTTTTATAATCTCTGTGAAAGCCAACACTATAATATGTGTTTATCACAGTGAAGAAAAAAAATTTTTATTTAACAAAACAAGGTGGCCGCAGGACACGGATAAAAAAAAAAAAAATAACTGTTAGATATTGAAACTCCAGAAACTCACGCTGCCCCTCCCCCCACAGCCGCTCAGCACGTGGTGCAGAGGAAGATGGCGCGGCTCTAGTCCCAGGAAAAAGAAACAAAAGAAGTTCATGTAGCCACTCGGGCAAACAGTGGGAACCTGGTAGAACCACTGGTACTAGTCCTCTCTTCACAGTAGATGAAGCAGGGGAGCTTGGTGTGCTTTCTCTCGCTGGTTTGGCTCCTCCGGAGTCTGGGGCCGAGACGGAGTGACGCCGCGGCTTTTCCCACCAGTCCCCGGCTGGTCAGCACCTGCCTTTGGTTCTCAGACCAAAGCCAAGCTGAACGTCAGAAGAAGCAGGAGCTGAGGGGTGGCCACGCGTCCAGGGAAAGCTGCTTGCCCAAGCTAACAACAAACACCGAGCTAGCTAAGAGACAACAACATAACTCCCCTGCACGCAGCCAGCTGAGCTCCCATAGCACTCGGCAGCCCCGCTTTGAACTGCCTTCCCTGCCTTCCTGGCTTCCTCTCTTCCCCTCCTTCCGGGTCTGCCTTAAAGCCAGAGGCACATTTTGGGGCATAAAAGCAGACGAAATATAGGAATACAGTATTATCATAAAATCAACCCAAGACAAGAGTTTATTTCTTGAACTAGACTATTTGTCAAACACCAGAAATATATATGCATGATTCTAAAAGTAGATTACTATGAAATGTGTGCAATATCTCATAAAAATTGTATTCATTTAAGTTACTGAATATTCACATTTATTCCTTTGAAAGGAATATAGATTTTAAAAATAAATTCAATATAGATGTAAAATACAAAAGCAATGTAATTTTGTACTTCTAAGCTGATCTCCCTGCAGGTTCTTGAGCAAATGCAGAAATACATGTGAAGTAAAATTAAAGGGGCTTCTGAAGCAGCCAGCTCAGCACACACTTCTGTGACATGATTAATCACCTATACAGCCCCACCAATATTGGAGGGTGTGCTGCATGGGGAGACTGAGGAGGAAAGCAGGAGTTGGAAAACAGGAATTGAATGTGAAAAGCCATTACTTTTGTCCAAGACTCCTTTAGTATGTGTAATTTAGCTTTTTTCTTTTTTTAAAAAAATTCTTTGTTCCCATTGGAAGAGATCTACAATGATTGTCTACTTCAACTACCTGACCACTTCAGGGCTGACCAAAAGCATAATATTAAGGGCATGTCCAAATACCTCTCAAACACTGACAGGTTTGGAGCACTGACCACTTCTCTAGGAAGCCTGTTCCATTGTTTGACCACCCGCTCAGTAAAGAAATATTTTATAATATCTAGTCTGAACCTCTTCTGACACAGCTTTGAACTATTCCTACTCACCCTGTCACAGGATACCAGGGAGAAGATATTAGCATCTCCCTCTCCACTTTCCCTCCATTCAGCTGTCACTGTTTTAGGTTCTTTGAGTGAAATCTGATGTTCTTTTTCCATATGTTGGCTTTACAGTTTCAAAATCAACAATATTAAAACTGAGAATAGCTTGTTAAATTATATAAGTCTGTTTCTGTGCTAGTGAATCACTGCTGTCTAAACTAAAATTTCTAGCATTGTGTTTAGTTTTAAAATTTAAGGTGATGATTTTTTTCTGCATGTGTTGCGGGTTAATGCTGGCTGGATGCTAGGTGTCCACGAAAGCCACTCACTCACTCCCCTCTGCAGCTGGACAGAGGAGAAAAAATTTAACAAGGGGTCATGAACTGAGATAAGGACTGGGAGAGATTGCTCATCAATACTCTACAGGCAAAACAGGCTCAATTAAGAAAGATTAAATGAAGTGAATTCATTACTAACAAAATCAAGCAGATAATGAGAAGTTAAAACAAAGCCCAATTAGAAACACTCCCCCACCCCCTCCCTCCTACCCAGCTCTACCTCCTACCCAGCGGTTGCAAGGAGACAGAGATGGGGTTATGGTCAGTTTATCCCTGTGGCTTCTCCTCTTGCTAGGGAGAGGAGTCGTTCCTGCTGCACTGTGGGGCCTCCCACAGGAAGACATAGTTCTCTGCAACTTCTCAATGGGTCCATCTCATGAGCAACAGCTACCTGTGACCTGCTGCAACATGAGTCCATCCCACAGGCAACAGTCCCCAAACTGCTCTGCAGTGTGGGTACTCTTCTACAGGGTGCAGTCCTCAAGGAAGGCTGCTCTAGCCTGGAGCAGGGCCCCTCTCCCATGGGTCTTCCACAGATCACAGCCTCCTCTCAGGGTATCCACTGTCTGCGTGATTCTTCTATGGGCTGTGGGTGGATCTCTGCATCCCTGTAGTCTCCATGGCTGCAGGGGACAGCTGCTTACCATCTGGTCATCAACTATAGCTGCAGATGGAATCTCAGCTCTGGCCACCTGGATAACCACCTCCCACTCTCCTTCACGTCCTGCATTGTTGTCAGCAATAGTTCCATTCTCACACATGTTTTACTCCTGCATCTCTCTGCTGAAAATTACAACTGTGTCACAACCTTTCTTTTGATTTCTTCTTAAATATGTTATCATAGAGGCATTGCCACCATTTCTAATTGGCCCAGCCCTGACCAGTGGCATGTCCGTCTTTGGAGCCACCAGGATTGGCTCTGCTGGACGTTGTGGAGGTTCTGGCCCATCTTCTCACAGAGACACCCCTGTGCCCTGCCCCCCCCTCATTAAAAACCAGCCGGGCCATATGCCAAACCAAATACAGCATGTTCTTTGCCATTCTGTTTAACTCCCTCATACATTTCACTAATAATATTTCCGGGTATACAAACTCAATTTCTAATGCATCATAATTCCATGAATATCACTTCTCTACTTATAATGTACTTGGAAACATGCTTTTTTTTTTTTTAACATGGCCCTCCTCAAAATCGTATTTCAGCAAAACATTCAAATATTGGTCACTTACATGAATTTAAAAGCTTACCTTCGTGTACTTTCTCCTCTTTTAGTTTGAAATATTCTGTCTTGTCTATTAAACTGTCTGCCTTGTGATAAAGGATAAGGCTTCCATTTGTTGCTAACTTTGTAAATTAAGCTACTATGGGCTTTTGACTTAGTAAAAACTTCTTAAAGAGTATTGTGGTTTAACTCTTTTCAAGCTTTGCTTCAAAGTTTTGAAAACTATATATCAGAATATATTTCAGTAGAGTATTACTTTATGTTCTATGTGTATTTTCCGTAATTATGTATTGCCACTGAATTTTTTATCAGTACTTTGGAGCATTTTGTGATTCTATTGGACTGTATTTTTTCAGCTGAGTCTTATTTTTAAATTATAAGTTATGTAAGGTTTCAGAAAGGAATGTTAATGGATCAGCCTGGCCAAGGAAGAGGAGTTTGCTGCAATATTTTGTACAGACTGAAAAGGTGATGCATATGTAGTGAAAGCCAATGCAGATGATTCTGCAGTGATTAAGATGAATATGAAGGAGATGCTGGTTTAGAGAGAAAAGAACAGATGATAAAAGTGTTGAGAAAAGGTCAGGAATTCTAAAGGAATTGAATATGTAGGGTAAGGAAAGGAAGAATCAGCAGTCCAGCCTGATCAGCAGCCCCAAGTTGTGTCAGAGCTTGAAAGCTCTTGTGAGCCAATCAGACAAGGAGGGGTCATAGCAGGAGCACTGTGGAAGATTTAAATGACTCCAGAAAGCATGAGCACCCCAGAAAGCATTAACACAGGGCAAGTAAACGGATGTGCATGTCGAAAGGATGTGACGCAGCAGTCACAGGAGAGAGCATGTGGGGGGGTGCTGCAAATCCTGAAAGTAGGTCCACAAGCTCAGGTAGTTTTAAGTGCTCTAGGTCTTGCCATAATGGTGGGCATTGTCTCAGAGCCAAATACCAATTGTGTCCACTGAGACAGCCTGAGAAGTCTGATTGCTTCACCACCCAGATGGAACTGGTAAGGAAAGAAAATGTCAGTATCAGGATAGCTTGCAATGGATGCCCAGATACTGTTCCTGAGAAAAGGCTGGTACCTGCACAAAGTGTGCACAGGTTGATGACTCTGTTGCGCAGGTGGGCTGAATTACAAGAGCAGTTAATAGCTGCACAGTATTAGAGGACTTGAAATGGAAGATAGAAATGTGCTTTGAACTATCCACCTTACCAAATGGATAACTAGCTGAGCATTGAGGCACCTTGGGACCCGGTGGACCACAAAGCAGGGCTCCAATTCAATCCCCACTCCTACACCAGACAAAAAAACAGATTATTGATGCTTTAAAAGGCTTTAGATGTCCATGAGCAAGGCCAACAGGAGGAAACCACATCAGCACAGCACACAGCAGTTATAAAGAACTTTGAGTGCTTAGTGTGTGACTCTTACTAAGGGCACTGAGGCCCCCATCTACCACCTGCTAGACATCACAAGAGGTATGCTGCCTACTGGGTAGGATCTGTGATGTTACTGAGAGCCGACACCCAACTGTCAGAGCATGCGAGTTAGTACCCTAACTAGCTTTTTCATGTGGAAAATGACGCGCAAGCATACAAAATGGATAGGATCAAGAAGGCTAGAAAGCCCTCGGCGGGGCAGGTGAAAAACATCAGTGCCCCAAATTCTTCTCACTCCTGATCCTACTGGTTGCACGAGAATGGGGACAGCCAGAAGCAGACAACTTAGTGTGCATCAACAATCTGCTTGTGGCTTTGCCATTGGAGAAAGTTTGTTTTTTATGAACAATGATTGTAGCCTGTTGGAAAGGATGGGGACCAACCTGTCTAAAAGGGTGGAAGAATCTTTGGCATGCCAAGGCTGTGCCGAATTGGTGAGATGGGCTTTAATGAGATCTCAGGAGATGGGGTCAAAGTGGGCAATCGCCTCACACATAAGTTCCTGCACAGGGAGTAGCCATGCCTAACCCCAGTGCCCTGCGAAAACCTGTTACCTGCTGCCTCTCAGGATAATACCACAGGGCTAGCCACACTAGTGGTGTGTATTAGCTGTGTGTGGTGAGTCCTCTCGCACTCACTTCTAGGAGAGCTGCATGACTTGATTACCGCTTCCTGAGATGTGCTGTATAGCACACAATCACAGCATGGGGAAATAAACAGAAGAAGAACTGAAACTGTGTGGTGAGGGCCATGAATTCATTGCAGTTACTGAGACAGTGGGACATAGCTCAAATGACCTGAAATGATTGTCATGATGACTAACTGTTTTAGAAAGGGACAGTCAGTGAGCGCAAGGTTGGTAGAGTTGTCTTTATGTAGAGAGCAACTGAAATGTAATCGGAGCTGGGACGTGAACCCAGGGACACGACTATCTGAGTGAGGAGTTTATGGTGTGAGAATTAAAGGACAGGCTGAATATGGTACCACTGTTGTGGTGTTTAACTATAGACCACCTGTACCGCAGGAAAGAAGTTGATGAGGCCTTTCTAATGACAGCCTGGAATAGCCTTGGGTCATTATGCCCCTGTTCTCCCTGGTAGTCTCACCACCTGATATTTGTTGAGAGAAGACAACACAGTTTGGCACACACAGTCCAGGAAATTCCTGCAGATCATTGATGAAAACTTTTTGAAGCAAGTGTGGAAGGAGCATCTCTCTCTTT
>VKON01003029.1:0-16309 GCA_009741485.1 Malurus cyaneus samueli | reverse complement strand
AGATGTAGTTATGTATTTTTTTGTTTCTTCAGTTTTTATTAGGATTTCTAACTGAGTATAGATGAGAGTTCTAAGAATTCCTTTTCCAGCCAATTTCCTTCCCTATTTTCATATGTTAAATTTTCCCCTTTAAACTTTTGATAACTGCATTCTTTTGCAACTGATCAGTTTGCACTAACTAATATAATAATTATGAGGTCTTTGTTAACAAGCAAACAGATGAATCAGAAGTTTTGTCATTAAAACAGGGTTGTGTGATAATGTAGCAGGATATACTACTTAGATTGGGGGTAAAACAACTTGAACAACACCTGTTGCAAAGCTATCAGTAAGTGAAGGAGAAGAGAGTGTAACCAAAAACAGGAGAAGAACCCCCTGACACCTTTGGGTACAAGAAAGGCATTCTTTATTGACAGGCCAGAGGCATCTAGCAGGGGACACACTCCACTTAATGAATGCTCTTTTGATCTACTGGGTGGGTTTTGCTAGTTCAGTTTTTTAGTGGTGGGGATGAACCTACAAAACCACAAAAATGGCTCCTGTGCAGAAGATTTGAACCTTCCTCATGTCCAGCATAAAGAGCCGCCCCCCTGTGTTAGGGCCAATCTCTGAGCTCTGAGGTGATGACAGCTGCTGGCCATTAGAGAATATCGTACACCTCTAGATGACATGTCTCATATTAAGAAAATCAAAACAAGTTAATGGCAGTAGCGTGCATTAACCCTTAGCAGATGAGGGGGGATGGTAAGGAGCTTGAAAAAAAAAATGGAGACTCCAGGCTCATTGGGGAGAGAAAAAATGTGCTTGAAGCGTGGCGAGAACAACATCCGGGGAGCAGTCTGTCCTGAGCGACTGATCTTCAGTGGGACGAACCTATAGACAGAGAAAGGCTCTGCACCTGAAATAACAACCATGCCTTGGAGGACGACTGATCATCGACTGGGAGGAGAGGTCCCCCCCATGCCTGGAGCGAGTGGAAAAGACCCACAGTGATCACAGTGATCTGAGCAAAAGGAGGACCGCTCTTGAGCAACTGGAATGGACCTCTAGTGATAACTGACCAGAGAAACTCCCATGACCCTTCCCCCCTGCGTGGAAGGCAGGAGGGGTGGGAAGGAGGTGTATTGGGTCGACGAGGTACAGCTGAAGCCCTTCATGGTGCTTTGCATGAGGGTCGACGGGAACTGATAACAGACCAATGTTTGGCTATGCCAAGCAGCACTGTCCTCTGACATCTTCCCACAAAGGGCATGCGAGTGGCAAGATCCTGGGCAGGGACATAACGGCAGCTGACCAAAACAACCAAGGATATTCCATACATATGACATCAGCTCAGATATATAAGGGAGGAGAGAGAGGAAGGCAAGGGGGCAATTATGAGTTTTTCCTGTTTGCCTTCCGGAACAACCCTACGCATGCTGAAGCCCTGCTTCCCGGGAAGTGCCCGAACAATGCTGCAATGGAAGTAGAATTTCTTTTTTTTTTCCTAGCTTTGGATGCAAGATTTTTTTTTTTTTTTTTTTTTTTTTAATCCTTTGCTGTAAAAAACTATTTAACTCACCCTGCTGGCTGTTCCATCTACTCTCTCCCCTGTCCCAGAGGGAAAAGGAGTGATAGGAGACATGGAGGATGACCTAGCCAGTAACACAGGAGAGATAAGATACTAAAGTCATTTTTCTTCTTGTGACCCCTCCCTTACTTTTGGTATATTATTTTTTCCCTTCCCTGTGTAGTATCTTAGTAGTTAGTAATAAATCGTTTTTGCAACTTAATGTTTTCGGCCTGTTTGACCATCTGTGGAGTGTGAAATTTTCTCTAATCATGATATCTAAGCCATAATATATGGTAGGGATTTGCTCTCCTGGGGGTGAGGCGGGGAACGTGGTCTTAGCGATTAACCCAGGTTCAAATCCTCATTATTTGGTGGCAGCCTGCGGAGAGGGGTCTAAACCTCAACATTACAGATATAATAATATTCATTACATTTCCCAGAAATCTATTACATATGTATGCTAATATTTGCATTTGGTCAACGCCCTTTTGACACCACCTACTTGGCTTCAGTTTAAGGTGGTCTTGAGGGTCTTTGGGGTCTTCTGTGACCCTTGCCATCACACTGCAGTCCCCTATAACACCGTCCTTTGATTAACTCCTTGGTTTCACACACATTTATAAGGAGAACATGGTGTTTTCCAGTCTTGAGCCAATCTGTTTGCTCAAGTTTATGATCAGTACATCCTGCATTTTATGGCTGTACAGACTATGGTCCAGGCTAACTTCTTCTAACCATCCTTTTGTTCTTGTGTTCTGTTACAAATCAACACTGATTTTATCTTCCTGTTCACTTAAATCCTGCCATATCAATTCCCCCCTTCAAGACTTTGATAATTTACAAAGTCTTATTCTATTGTATATGTATACTTAAGGGCAACACATGCATTCGAGGACAAGCTTAAACATTGTACTGTAATACAACAAATAATACAAAAGCAATTACACATATTCCAACAAACAGATACTTTACCATTTCAAATCAGGAAAACAGGAAGTGAGCTTTTTCCAAATTTCTTCAAGTTCCAGTTCAAGTTTTAGAGTTAGATTTACATAATCTTGTCTTTGTGGGATTTTATAACTTGTATTCCTTCGATTACATTTTGAAGGTAGCCCCATAAAGGTAGCTCTATCCCAATTGTAAACAAGAATCCATGAAAGTTCAGTGTTGGGCATAAAATTGAATTCCCTTTTTAATTCCTGCATAAATTAATGTCAAATTCAGCGTCCAGCATCATGGTTGGCAATTCCCAGTGTTTCGTTCATCCTACTTGACAACAAAAAATAAAATAATGTCCTCTTGGCCATTGTGCAGTCTCGATTCCTATTTTTAGAAAGATCTCACTTCCTTTTACTGAGTTCTCAGTTGTTTTGCGAATTGCTTCAAAGACTATTTCTACTTACCTGTTAAATAACTATATTCTGTTCATTTTTCTTTGTATGCTTCTAATGGGCAGCAAAGGTATCCAAGAAATAGGGCATGCATCCTTACAATTTTGTTTACCAAATCTATAACACCCATACCCCAAACTTATTGATAATATGCAAACAACAAATATAACAAACACTGAGCATAAATACAATCTAGATCAATATATGAAATATAAATGTTATGTGTACGATTAATTGCCACTTAGCTATTTTCAATTTTGTAGGCCCTTGCTGAATACAAGCCCATTCAAGAGTGGAGGTCTTCAATATGGACTAATGAATCCACAGTCCCTTCTTGCCAATCTTAACTGCAGTGCAAGTGGTTAGTAATACCTGGAAGGGTTCTTTCCACTGTTCAGCCAAAGGCTCCGACTATGATGTTTTAACAAGTACCCAATCTCCTGGTTGGATAGAGTGTATCAAAGCATCCAAACCCAGTGGTCTGGAGGTTACAATGTATTTTTGTAATGCCTGTAGAACTTGGTCTAAAGAGATCAGATACTTGTTTATTTCCACATTTCCTTGTATATGCAAAGTACCTGGAATTACAGGGGCCTGAAAGGGCCTTCCATACAACAATTCGTATGGACTCAGGTTGTCTTTGGATCTTGGCTGTACACGAATTCTTCATAATGCTAATGGTAGTGCTTGAATCCAAGTTAAAGAAGTCTGTTGACATATTTTGCTTATTTGCCTCTTCAAGGATTTATTCATTCTTTGTACTTTCCCACTGGATTGTGGTCTCCATGGAGTGTATAGATGCCAGGTTAAACCCAGGACCTGAGTTACTTGCTTTGTAATTTCAGCTATAAAATGGGAGCCTCCATCTGAGGACATTCCCAAAGGTACTCTAAATCTAGGTATAATTTCTTTGAGCAACATCTTTGTGACTTCTCTGGCTTTGTTGGTGCAACAAGGGCATGCTTCTGGCCACCCAGAAAAGGTGACAACCAGCACTAAAAGATCCCTGTAACCCATTTTTCATGTTAATTCGGAAAAAATTGATTTGCCAGTAGTCACTAGATATATTACCTTGTTTTAAAGTCCCCAAGACAGCTTTTGTTAGGATTGTTCTCCTGGCAGACTAAACATTTGCTCACTATTGATTTGGCCATTCACTCCATTCCCACACTAACCAATGTTTTCTGCACATTTTTTACCAAACTCTCAGTTCCCCAATGTTTTTTCATGTTCTCTTTCCATATTTTTTTATTATACAGGTGGAACTACTGTTTGCCCACTAGGGGTCGCCCTCCACACTCCTGCTTCTTGAGTGGCTTTTAACAATTCAGTGAACTGTTTATCTGCTGAACTGTACTGGGGTTTGGAGCCAGGGACAACTACCTTATTTTGTGGTACTAAAGCAAAAATACCATTTTCTGCAGCCTCCTTTGCAGTTTTATCTTCTAGCCTATTTCCAATATTTACAGAGGAGAGCCCAGTCTGGTGAGCTTTGCAGTGCATCACTGCCACTTCTTGTGGCTTCTGGATGCTTTCCAGGAGTTGTAAAATTTGTTCATCATGTTTTATGGGGGTTCCTTGGGCAGAAAGAAGCCCTCTTTCCTTCCAAATGGCCCCATGTGCATGTATTACTCCAAAGACATACTTTGGATCACTCCATATATTTTACTCTCTTACCATCTGCCAGTTCTAAGGCTCTTATCAATGTCATAAGTTCTGCTCTTTGGGCCAAGGCATTTGCTGGCAATGATCAGTTACCTGAGAGGAGGTCACTACAGCATATCCAGCCATTTATTTTCTTTCTCATACAAAACTGCTCCCATCTGTAAATTACCCTAAGTCTGGAATACTTAGCAGTTCACTCCTTTAAATCCTTTCTTTTTTAATACATTTGCTCAACTGTATGTAAACAGTCATGAATCAGCCATTCCTCTTGATCTTTGGCACTCAGGAATGCAGCTGGATTAACTGCTGATGTAGTTTTTAGTTCTACATTGTCTTGTTCCAAAAGGACAACTTGATATTTGAGCATTCTGCTTGGAGAAAGCCGGTGTCCCCTCTTTTCGTCCAAAACTGCTAGTACCATATGAGGAACATAGACAGTTATTTTTTGCCCCATAGTCAGCTTGCAGACCTCCTGAATTAGCATAACAGTGGCACAACCACCCACACTGATGAAAATAGCATAAAGGGTTTTACTTTGGATTCATGTATGGTTAAAGGAAAAAGGCTTATTCCACAAAGATTATATAACTTTCTTTGGTTTTCTATTTAGAAAAACAACAGTAAAACTTAAAGAAATAATTTTTAAATGACAATCTGAGAAGAAAATAGTAGGTATTATACCATGGTGAGGTTTAAAAATATTGTGTTCTTAATGTGACATGAACAATGTTACAGAAATACAATGATAAAATAATGAGAAATAATGAAACAAATATGAGCCTTCTTGAGCTATTTTTTTTATTTATAAAGAAAATTTTCTTATGTAAATTTATTCTTTAACTTTGCTATAGAATTTTTCATTCTATAATTACAATAAAAAATTCTTATATGTAGAGTATAAGTAGAGATGCTACATTTTGTTCCAAAAAGAACTGAACTCCAGAGTGGTCTGACTTATCAGCAAAATGGCTTTTAGATACTGTAGCTTATGCACTGTTCAAGCAAGCTAAACACATCATTGGTCTAGAGCCTGTTAGGGTTTGTAAATTAAGAATTTTGTGTTTGTTGTGTGTAGTAGGAAGCTAGTTTAGTACCCCAACCACTATTTCTTGATGATAGTGAGTTTCTTGGGTACAGAGACAAGGGGGTGGAATTTTCAGTGCTGTCTATTCAAATACCATTCATGTCACAGCCATGGGCATGGTTTCGGCAAAGAAAAAGGTATGACCACAGGTGAAAAAGGACCAATTTTTTTTGGCTGCATCAGCAGACCCTGACACTGCACAACCTGTGGGTCATTCGCTATTTCTGAGCCTTCCAGGATGCTTCTGCAGGACAAGGGCCTGAGGGGAGGCAGTGGGGCCACTCCCAAGGCAGGGCATGGAAGTGACAGCTCCGGAACTGCAACCAGAACCAGAGGGGCAGGGGCCACCATTCTTCGGTGCCCAACGGGACATATCCCCCCCCACCCCCAATGTGGCAGTGACCCAAACAATGCACCGACACTGAGTCCAGCAGGTGGCAGGAGGAGGCAGCAAGTGGCAGGATTGAACCTTTACAACACCACAACACCGCCACAGTCACAGAAAAGGAGCAGGAAAACTGATACTGCAAGTCCGGACCTGTCCGAAGGCATGCCAGAACAACTCCCCCCCCTCCTCCCCCCTCATCTTTCCCTCTGGGCCACGGGCTCCAGGCGGTGGCATCTGTTGTTTCTTTTGTTCCCGGGGGGCCACATGGCTTAGCAACTTTGTATCTAGTGGTTATTTCTGTTTTCTTGGTTATTGCTGTTTTCCTTTAGTAAACTGTTATTTTTTCACTTATATCTTCTTGCATCTGTCTCTCCTTATTGTGAAAGGGGAGAGGTTGAAAACTAAGGGGGATAACTATTTTTGGAGTGTCCACCCTGTAAATTGTCTAAAAATATGACATATTTTGGCACCCAATGTGAGGCTTGAGAAAGTGAAAAAAATAACTATTTTGACCAAAACATTTGTATATTGGTGTGATAAACACATATTATAGTGTTGCTTTCGCAGATATTAAGAAATATTATAGTTTGTGACTAAACATCCATGAAGGACTTTTGCATATTATAGCAAGATATACAAAAGCTGCAGAGAGGGCCACCAAGGCCTTGAATGGGGCCCTGGCTGCACTGCTCATTGATCAAAGATAGATAAGTAACAACTCAGAGCTGGAAAAAGGATACATTCACAAAGAGATCATGCTTCGCACCTCAGAGTGGAGACCATATCCCCAGGGCAATCAGCTGCCAGACCAGCACAGACCCCGACACCAATGAGTGGGGGGAAGAGAGGCTTGGGATGTGTATTGGAAAAGCCCTAGTCTGAGGCAATGAAACGGCCTATCCTCTGCTGTGCAAAGGAGCTCAGCTAAAGAGGTCCCAACACCTGGGACAAGCTGATCCACATGGACAGTCCAGGGGGTGTCATGGCCCATCAAAGACCCCTGCTACGGACACTTCGACTATCAGTGACTGTCACCTGCTGAAACCAGGGAACAGGGTGCCGCACATATGACCCTCAAAACCATAAGCACAAGGAGTATGCATGCTCTAAATAGGCGGGACCAAGGAAGACCCATGCTAAACAGTTCCTGGAACATGCAAACTAGTTTGGGGAAAAGTTTGAATATACATAAATGCCTATGAATAGGCATTAAGCTGATACAAAATGAAAAGTATTTAAGATTTCTCTGTCAATGGCAGGTGTGCTTTTCAGCTGAGACCCAAGCACCCAACGCTGTGTCTTTGCTTTATTGTCTTTGTCCCCTATAGTCCTTTATTAAACTTTTAAATTTTAACAGGAGAGTGAACCTCGTTTTTCACAATTGGGTACAGAACTCCTTGGTCACCATGTTGCTTAGTCTAGTCATGTTGCTAATTTTACTGTCTTGTCTGTACAATCTACAACACATTTAGAGTCAGGGCAGAGATTTCTAGGGAGGTTGCCCAGACATCAAAATCCTGAGTGGTATGGGATGTGGGAGGATATAGATCAGATTTTGAAGAAATACACTGCGCCAGTGGTTTGGAAGTTGCCTCCTGAACAAATACAGAACCAGCTGTTAGGAAAATTAATCCACAAAGCACTAGAGGTTTATGTCCAAGAAGGAGACAGAGGAGTCCCATAACTTTATTCAAGTAAAGGGAGAGGCCATGGGACATTTCCATGGAGTCTCTCAAATTGTTAGAGGACACAGCCTCTTTTTTTATCCTAATTTCCCTCTCTCTTTCCCCATTGGCTGAGGCACTTGAGAAGTATAAACTGCCCAGATTGCCTAATAAAGACCCCCAGCTAATGTGCATCATCCCCCTTTTTATTCTTTGTGTCTCTGTTCTTTTCCTCTAAGTCCAGGGATTTAGCACGGCCTTGGGTAGTAACAGTCTGTGTACATTCATGAATTCCATGGAATTTATGGTTCCACCCATTGCTCCTTTCACCTATCAGTATCTGGCCTTATCTACCAGCAGATCCTATAATTTGTTTACAAAGACATCTCCCTCTCATTCCTTTCACAGCTAAGGTAGCAGAATATTTAAAAGAAAACTGCAGAGGCAGTTCCAAAGAGGGGTAACTTACTGCACTGTGCTGGGCCTTGGCTAATGCTTATTGGACACTGCTCAATACCCCACAGCAGACCTACAGCCAGAGGGGAAGGCAAACAAATTGGCAGACACCACGGTCACTCAGGCTGCAGTTAAACTGGAAGGGCTGCCTAATCCAGTAGCAGTCACTCCTGTCCAAAGGAGGAAATACAAGACCAAATCTGTGGATGACAATAGAGAGGCAGGACCCTCACAGCCAGCAGAGGAATCAGAGCCAGAAATAACCACTGAATCCTTATCAAACCTATGCAATCTACAGAAAGACCACACCTGATGAACAGATGAGTTAGTATTGAGCTGGTTGACTTAAGTCTGGGACACCGCAGGCGATGGTACAATTTTAGACCATATTGAAGCGAGGCACTTGGGATCTTTGTCATGTGATGTGGATATTGACCAGAGGATCACAAGGAAACCAGAACCTCTTAGCCTCTGAATGTGACTCCTAACAGCCGTGAAGGAGAGATACCTTTGCCAGGAAGACTTCCAGCTGCAGTAAGGCCCTTGGAAAACCATGGAGCAAAGAATCCAACACTTGAGAGAACTGGCTGTTCTAGAGATCACTTTCTCAAATGATGACCAAGCCACTAAAAGTCCAGACCTTGTTAAATGTACAACACAGGGTTGAAACTCACACAACTCGGGACACAAGCATTTTCTTAGCAGTGCTGCAATGGAATGAGGAATATGAGACAGTGGGTGCTATGACGAGAAGACTCTGGACATATGAAGACACTGTCCCATGTCCTGACACGAGCCCAAGTCCCCTCCATGGAAACAGACCTGACTGAGCGTATCTGGAAATTGGAAGACAGAATTGAAAAGGGTCATCAGAAACTCAGAAAGAAGCTCAGGGAGGACCCTGATACCATTGGGATATGTGGGGGCAGAACCTGTTTCCATTGCTTGTGTGACAGAGGGGTCTCAACAGTTGACTCTATTGGAAGCTGAGGTGAGCTTGACCAGGAAGGAGTGGAAGAAACACCCTATTGTGACTGGCCCAGAGGCCCCATTTATCCTTGGCATAGATTACCTCAGAAGTGGATATTTCAAAGACCCAAAAGGACATCTCTGGGCTTTTGGGATAGCTGCTGCGGAGACAGAAGGCACTAGACAGTTGAACATCTTTCTTGGTCTTTCAAAGGACCCATCTGCAGTAGGACTCCTGAGGGGTGAAGAACAACAGGTACCTATCGCCACCACAACAGTGCATCATCAGCAATACCACACAAACTGAGACTCCGTGATTCCCATCCATAAGATGATCCATGAACTGGAGAGCCTGGGACTGGTCAGCAAGACTTGCTCACCCTTCAGTATCCCCATGTGGCCGGTGTGTAAGTCAAATGGAGAATGGAGACTGACAGTAGATTATCCCCTCTCTAGCTTTCTTGTAGACCCTCTAAAGGGTGTACTACAAGGCTGGTATACAGTATCCCTGGGGCCTTATCTTCTCCAGGCTGAACAACCCTAACTCTCTCAGCCTGTCTTCATAGGAGAGGTACTCAGGACTCATTCCAATAGGTCAATGACTTCCTTATGTTGGGGGCCCCAAAGCTGGCTGCAGTACTCCAGATGGGGTCTCACCAGACCAGAGTAGAGGGGCAGAATCCTCTCCTTCAACCTGCTGGTCACACTTCTTTTGATATAGCCCAGGATGCAGTTGGCTTTCTGGACCTCAAACGTACATTGTCAGGTCATATTGAGCTTCTTGTCGACCTACACATCTAAGTCCTTCTCCTCAGGGCTGCTCTCAACCCATTCTTTACCCAGACTGTACTTGTGCTTGGGATTGCCCAGACCCAGGTGCAGGACCTTGCACATGGCCCTATTGAACTTCATGAATTTTGCACAGACCCACCTCTCTAGCCTGTCCAGGTCCCTCTGGATGGCATCCCGTCCTTCAGTGTGTAAACTGCACAACATGGTGTCATGGGAAAACTTGCACCCTCAATCCCACTGTCCATGTCACGGATAAAGATGTTAACTAGCATTAGTCTCAATACTGACCCCTAAAGAATGGGACTCATCACTGCTCTCCAGTGGTGGAGTATAAGGGGTTTTTTACATTTTTATTTGTTTCCTTTAGGACTTTCTGGTTCATCTCTTCAAATCCCCTTACAGTAATTTTCTATAAGTGGTTTTTAAAATTTTACTATTGATGCCTCTCACACACTGGAAGCGTGTGAGGGCCTCTCCTCAAAGTCTGGACACGGACTTTGAGTTACTTCTCCAGGGATTGAGGGAAAGGACTTCAATGTGTTAGGAAAATTAATCCACAAACACCAGAGGTTTATGTTCAAAAAGGAGACAGAGGAGTTCCGCAACTTTATTCATGAATACAGGGAGAGGTCATGGGCATTTCCCATGAGGTCTCTCACATTCATAGAGGACGAAGCCTCTTTTATTTTTACACTTAAAATTTTTTTTTTTTTTTTTCCCCGGACCGCAGTTCCCTCTCTCTTTTCCCATTGGCTGAGGTACTTGAAAATTACAGGCTCCCCGAAACCCCTGATTTTGAACCCCCTTCTGTCATACATTTCCCCCTTTCAATATACATTTCTGTATCTCTGCTCTTGTAGTCTATTAACACGTCTGGGATAATGATCAGTGGAATTCCTATGAACCTTATTGTTTCTTCTATATCTCCCAGTATAGCCTTCATCTTACCCAGAATCAGTCTGTTGTAAGCACACTTTCATTCCTTTCAAGGATGTATGTCCACACGATATGGATTGTAAGATATACATAGGATCTAAGTTGTACTATTTCTTTGCTAGCTGACTCAAGGTACCCTTATTGTGCGCTGCATTTTAAGCTGTTATATAAGCGCATTTTTAAACTGCTGTCTTAGTCTCTAGTGGTTTATTTTGTTTATTTCTGTCGTAGTATTATAATTTGCCAAAAACTCTTACTCTGTTATTTTCTTGTGTCTAATAAACAATATTATTTTATATTAGACTAATCAATCGCATTATTAAGAATCAGTGTAAGAACTGGGTCTGGGGTGCTGGTAACCCTCATGCACTGCTGATTGCCAAATGGATAGGCAAGAACAACAATCTAAGCTAAGCTTCCATGTCCATTCGACAGTTAATGTCGATATTATAGTTATATAGGTTAAAATAATGCAATTGTATAAATTATAACATATGCACTATTAATTATAGAATTGTAGTATTAACTAATAGTAAAAATCTCAAAATTAATTGTTAGAAATAATTCTTTCCTCTTTAATTCCTTATTAGAATTTTTTCCCATTAGAAGAACACTACATAATCAAATAGTTAGGTAATATCAAATGCCAAAAAGTAACAAAAAAATTGCAAGCCTAAAGAAAAAGACTTCTTCGAGACTTAATCTATCTGACAATTTTTCTCTCTATAGAAAACCGAATTCCCGTGAAGGTCTTAACTCAAAAAAAAAGTGTGTGTGTGTGAGAAAGAATAGCTCAGTTCTCACCCTGCCTAGCTTAAAAAACATGATTAACCCCAACATCCTGCCATAGTTTACTTGCTACCTTTCTGTATTTATCCCCTGATAGCCAACCCCTATAATTTTCCAGCTCCAGTGGTTGAGTTCTAATACATCTTGACTGCAGCCATGGGATTCTGCTCGTCTCTGTATTATCTACTCCAGAGTTTCCTATACAACTTCTCTTGGCATACCAAAAACCCACCAAAATGTCTTCCCTGTAAGTTTGTAAAAAACTTTTCTCCATCCATTTTCTGCCGCCTGTGCCCAATTTGCCATGAGAGAAATGAACCAGCAAACCCATGCAAGCGCCCCCTGGAGCCACAGAAAAATCATCCACCCCCTGCTGGCGTAACCGTAACTGCCAAAGGGAAGAGTGTGTTGCAGCCAAAACAAATCTGTCACAATTTTAAGTTATTATATACTATTTTTTTTATTATTCATTTGTTACTATATAACATACAAGTAAATGTTATTCCTTTTTCCCATATATTACCTGAAAGCCTGTAATTGCAAAATTAATAATTTTGAAAAGGGTGAAAAAGATTTATATTCATTCCAAAAAAGTCCTGCCTTCATTACAGTCACCATGTTTTCAACCAAAACTGTGAGGTAGAGAATCGAAAGAAATAGGAAGAGAGAAGAGAGGGGAAGAGAGAGAGACGGATTAATCAAAAGATATCACCACCAGTGGATTCTTGCAGTGTCTGCTGGTCCTTCACCCTTGTCTCTCACTGTAGGTGGGATCCAGAGTCCATTATTTGAAGTAACACCTCTATACAGTCCAAGTTCCGGGTATCCAAGGGTGGTCACAGTTGTTCTCACAATTTGGGCTGGCATGGGTATAAGCAGTGGTTTCCTTTCCCATAGTCTGCACAGTGGAATTTTGTCTGGTGTGCTAATTCCAAACTTTCACCTCTGTTTAGGCCTGGAATTAGTGCCTTCTTTTTTGCCCTCTGTGCTTATCTAAAGTTCCTCTTGCGGTGGCTTATCTTAAGGGGGTTTTCTTCTTTGACAGTGTTTTAAGACATTTACTGCTTCTCTAAGTCCTCACAGGAGCAGCTGAGGTCCTTGTTTGTTCAGTCTGAGAAACTGAGGGGAACCTCATTCCAATCTTCAACATCTTCATGGGGGAAAGCGGAGGGACAGGTACTGATCTCTTCACTCTCGTGACTGTTTTGGCGATGGTTTTTTATCCCATAACCATTTTTGGTATTGTTTTTGTTTTGTGTCTGGGGTGGTCTCTGCTCCCCCCCCCCCCCCCCCCCCCCTTCACCCTTGGCTCTGGGACTTATCACGAATGGGGAGAGCCAGCCCGGATTTCCTGTGAGAGTTGGGGAGGATGGTTTCTTCTTCCACTGGGGAGATTTATTCCAGGGCATGTCTGATCCTCTGAGGAGACAATTTTACCGTGGTGTTTTCCATTATTTTTCTTTTCCTTCAGCACTGTGACAGGAGCTTACTGGTTTGCTTCTTGATTCTCTGCTGCTTGGGAGTCCAGAGCCAGTGTGTGCCACGCTGGGACACAGGACCCAGGAGCACCCCGTCACTTGCTGGGATGACCCTCTCTGTGCAGCCCAACCCTGGGACCAGCCATCGTCAGTGAGCTACCCAGGGGAGCGATTCCTCACCCAGCCCCGCTGTTCTCTGCTGCTGCTTTAGGGCTTCTTTGTTACTTTTAACCTCGACATCCAGACACATCCTGCAGTTTCTGGCACGGCCCAGGAGTCCCTGCTACACGATTTGTCACCCTGGGTCTGCTCACCTCTGCTGTTCCATCTTGCTGCTTCCGAGGTTCCTGCTACAGTCCATTCTGCCGTCTGGAGGCGCACTGGGATCGACTGCCCCTATAGGTTTGTAAAGGAAGCCCCTTTTCTATCTCTCCCACCAGCTGAATCGCCATTAACTGCGCAAAGAGGCAATTGAGCTCATGCCACAGCGCCCCCTGCAGCTGCGGGGGAATCATCACACCTGCCCTGCCTGGCCATGAGCCAACAGCACCCCTGCCGGCTGTGACCATAACTACACCAAAGGGAAAAATGCTCGACAGCCAAAGAAAGGCTGTTATTGGGTTTATGGTTTGTTTGTTGTTGCTGCCTTTGTTGTTGTTTGTTTGCCTTATTATACATACTAGTAAAGAACTGTGTCATGGGTTTAACGCCTTGGAATTCCCTTTCCCAGCCAATGCACCAAAATGTGGTTTGAACTGTGCCCACGACTTCCCTCTTTCCCCCCCCACTGAGAGGGAGAAGGAGAGCGGAAACCCAATTAACGAAATATTTATGCTTTGAGATAAACATGGCATAATGGGAGTTAAGATACGTATGCGCTCCAGATAGATAGACAGGCTGCATAACTTAAGTTGCAAATAGATTTATTACTACACCACTATTAAGATATAGGCACTGGGTGGCAAAAACAGAGATAGGGATATTACACGCGAAGAAAAAAAATAAATGGACATTTTTAAGACACCTGTTACACTTTCCCGGGACCCATCTCTTTTTCCAAGTCCCCCCATCTCCACCCTCCCATGTTGTCCCTCACACACAGGGGGCAGGAGAATGAAAGTCTAACACAATCAAAACACTCAGCTGTTGTCCAAGTGTTGTAGGAGAAACATTCTTACAGCTCCACTGTGGATGTGTCCTTTTCTGAGAAAAAGTCAGTGTGAACTGCTAATAGCAGAAAAGAATTCTTTACCTCAGGGAGAAAAGAAAAGAATGTCCTTCAAGGCCCATGTTGGTTTTTTTCAGCGACGTGAGTCCGATTATCACAAACCTCCTGGCAGAACACCAAACACAGCTTCTTCTACATCAAAACTTCGTGGGGGAGCAAACCTCTTCTCTATTTCTTCTTCATAATCAAAAAACAGTCCGGTCCTCAAAAGGCAGGGTTTTTATCCTCACAGAAGGTGCTTTACTTCTCTATACAGGTCTCTCTCAATATGATGGAAATAGTCCTTTTCAAGAACAACTTATCCCTCCATGTTAGTTCGAGAACCACAGCAAAGCAGCAAGCCATCTCTCCTCTTTATTGTGATCTTAGGTCTCCATTTTTTTTTCTTACATCTCCTCACCCTCTTGCTCTGTCTCTTTTTTTCCAGTGCAAGATACTAAAACTACATGCTATCAACTAACTTAAAATGGCGGCCGCAGCTATTGTTTGGAACTTTTTTCTTAAATACTACAAAATAGTCATCACAGAGGTGTAACTGTCCTGGTAATTGGCCAGGCCTGATGGTCAGCCTGTATCATCAACCTCAGAACCAATGATGGGTTGGCTCTGAAACACAGGAGGGGGGCAGGGCTCCCTTTGCTGGAGAAGAAGAAGAGGGACACCCCTAGGACTTCTCACAGCAGCCATCTTTGTGTTTTTGATCCCATCCCCACCACCAAAAATTGGACCAAGCAAAACCATGACAAACTGTTATTCCTTTTCCCATATCTTTAGCCTGAAAGTCCCTTATTTCAAAGTTTGAATAATATCGAGAGGAGGGGTGTCATAATTTTCATTCAGGGAGGCTCCACCTTCCTTGGAGAACCGTGTTTCAAACTATAGAGTAGCCAGTCGTAATCGAAAGATAAGGACATGAAGAAATGATTGGTGAGAGGTGTAGGATTGTATATATAAAAAGTTTCTACTCCTAGAGGGGTTAGCACTGGAACAGCTCCGGGAAGTAGTCAAGCACCTACACCTGCCTGAGCTCAGGAGCATTTGGCACAGGGTGGGATTGTGGGTGTCCTGTGCATGGTCAGGAGTTGACTCTATGATGCTGACGTGTCATTCATTCAGATTCATTTTCTATGAAATCACCACCAATGTAAAGAACATACGCAAATTCTTAAATTGTACTTTGACCTCAACTAATAATTTTTAAGTCTCTCCATTTGCTTATGAACTAGTTTATATTAATACTAGATTAGTGATCAATATGAACATGTGAATAATGCTTATCGATGACAGTTATAAAACGTCATGTGAATTCATACTTTGGTTTTACTCTAGATAAAGTTTAACTTCTGCTAGACACTTCGTGTTGGGCAGACCACAGCACAGGATGGCTTTTAACCACTGGACAAAACCTGGTTCATCCCACATACCTAGAAGAGATAATAATTTTCAGAAAACCTTTCAAAATATGGAAGACAGTGCTTAGCACAAGAAAATGAAGCAACAGTGATACCTTAGGATTTTTAACTTTTATATTTTCATGTATCTGTATTGTATTCTCTAGTGTACAGCACTAAAGCTACTGTTTTCCCATCTTTAGACGAAACAATTACTCTCTAGGCCTGAAACTCAAGGACACCTCACTGCTCAGGGCCCCAAAATATGTAAACAATGGAGAATTGGGGGGAGCAAGCTTGGGGGGATGTACATCATCACCTGAAGGTGTAATGGAGAATTGGGGCCCAATATTTAATAAAGAAGCTTTAAAATGTGAAGATCTCGTGACTCGGCATCCATTTTGGGTGTAGCCTTATGAGGAGGCTTTTGTCTGCCCTCAATGCTCCTAGGCCTGTATTAAATTTGTCTGCTTTTATTCTCCTAACTTTGTCTGACCTCTGTTTCAGATAGCCTTGTTTTAGGCTT
>VKON01003027.1:0-10629 GCA_009741485.1 Malurus cyaneus samueli | reverse complement strand
ATGGGAATGGGAAAGGGAACGGAACTGGGATTGGGAATGGGATTGGGATGGGAATGGATGGGATTGGGAGGGAATGGGGGGGTGGGAATGGGAATGGAACGGGAATGGGATTGGGTGGGAATGGGATTGGGGAATAGGGAAAGGGGATGGGAACGGGGACAGGGAATGGGATTGGGGACTGAGATTGGGAATGGGAATGGGATGGGATGGGGTGGGATCCATGGAATGGGATGGATGGAGTAGGATGGGATAGAATGGGATTGGGATGGAATGGTATCCATGGGATTGGGATGGGATTGGTTGGGATGGGCTGGGATTGGGATGGGATCCATGGGATGGGATGGGACGAGATGGGATGGAGTGGGGTGGATGGGATGGGATGGGATGGGTTGGGATGGATGGGTTTGGGAGTATGGATGGGTTTGGGTATGGATGGGTTGGGATGGGATGTGGATGGATGGGATGGGATCCATGGAATGGGATTGGGATGGGACAGAATGGATTGGATGGGATCAGGAATGATCATTGGGATGGATCGATGTATGGGATGGGATGGATGGGATGGGATCCATGGAATGTCATTGGGATGGAATGTCATTGGGATGGGATCCTGGAATGGATATGGGATGGGATCGGAATGGATACGGGATGGGAGATGGATATGGATGGGATTGCGATGGGATGGGATCCATGGAATGTCATTGGGATGGGATCCATGGGATGGGATTGGGACGGGACACCCCCCAGGGCCGCCCTGACCCCATCCCTGTCCCCAGACTGCGGGGACGTGGATCCGTCGCAGCAGGAGCTGCGGGAGCAGCTGGAGGACGCGGTGCGCGTGGCCGAGCGCTTCACGCGCCGCTACGACGCCCTCCTGCGCGAGTTCCAGGAGGAAATGCTCAACACCTCGGGGCTGCTGGACCAGCTCAACCGCCAGTTCGGCTGGGTGTCCCGGCTCGCCAACTTCTCCCGGGAACCCGACGGCTTCCTGCAGGTCACCACGGTGAGGCTGCGGGATTGGGGCTGGGAGCAGGGATGGGATCGGGAGCGGGGCTGGAGTGGGGCCGGGATGAGATCGGGAGCGGGAGTGGAGCTGGAGTGGGGACAGGATGGGATCGAGGATGGGACAGGAGTGGGGACGGGACGGGATCAGAAGCAGGGTTGGAGTGGGGACGTGAGTGGGGCTGGGATGGGATCGGGAGCAGGGCTGGAGTGGGGCCGGGATTGGATTGAGGTTGGGAGTGGGGCTGGGATGGGAGCAGGGTGGAGTGGGGTGGAGCAGGCTGGGAAGGAGTGGGGTCAGAATGGGATCGGGACCAGGGTTGGAGTGGGGCCGGGATGGGATTGGGGCTGGAGCTGGGCTGGAATGGGATTGGGAGCGGGGTCAGGATGGTATTGGGAGCAGGCTGGAATGGGATGGGATGGGATCAGGGATGGGACAGGAGTGGGGATGGGATGGGTCAGGAGCAGGGTTGAGTGGGGAGGGATGGATCGCGGCTTGGGAGCAGGATGGGGTCGGGACTGGAATGGGGCCAGGATGGGGCTGGGGTGGGAATGGGGCTGGGATGGGATCAGGAATGGGAGGAGTGGGGCTGGGATGGGATGAAGGATGGGATGAGGATGGGATATGGATGGGATGGGATGGATGGGATGGGATGGGATGGGGAAGGCTGGGAGTAGGGCTGGGATTGGAGCTGGGAGCAGGGATGGGAACAGGGACAGGAGTGGGTGGGAGCAGGGCTGGGATGGGATGGGGTCGGGAGCGGGATGGGATGGGAACAGGACAGGAGCAGGGCCGGGAGCAGGGCTGGGATGGGATGGGATAGGGGACAGGAGAGGGCTGGGATGGATCGGGCGGGGGCAGGGACGGGATGGGATCGGGCGGGAGCAGGGCTGGGATGGATCGGGGCGGGAGCAGGGACAGGAGCAGGGCTGGGATGGGATCGGGGCGGAGCGGGAAGGAGCAGGGCTGGGATGGGATGGGGCGGGACGGCCGGGCTCGGGGCCGGCAGCGGCCGAAATTGGGCCATCCCCACAAAGGGCTCTTTGTGCTCCGGCCGGAGCGCGGCGGTGCCGGATGCAGCCCCGGGAGCGGGCCAAGGCCGGGGCCGCCGGGGGCTGTCCGGGCCACGCTGGCCCCGCTCCGGCTCACCCGCGGGCTGACCCGATCCCGGCACAGGTGCTGTCCAAAGCCCCGAACCGCGGACCCCGCGCCCGCCGGACACGCAGGTGACCGTGCAGCTCTTCGACTCGGAGCCGCTGGCGCTGACCGTGCCCGGGGATATCCCGTGGGACGATCCCAAATTCATGGAGATCGTGGCCGAGCAGGCGCTCCGGCACTACAAGGAGAACGCCATGTGAGTGCGGGCCCGTCCCCAAAATGTCCCGCGGGGATAATCCCGGGCTCACCCCGCTCTTTGCTCCGTTCCAGAGAGTAGCTGGACAATCCCGCTGCCGCCGCCCCTCCGGATCCCATTCCAGAGCGGAGCTGTCACCGTCGCTGTCACCTCCCCCCACCCCCTTTCCCGCTGCCGGGACCCCCTCCCCGAAAATAAAGTTAGAGTTGAACCCCTGGTCTGCTTCCGGTGTTTTTGGTGATAACGAGGGGAAAACGGAGGGAAAGCAGCCTCGGATGCGCAGCATGGGAATTGGGGAATTGGGGGCGAGGATTCGGGCTCCGATCCCAAAATTGGTTAGCCCTGGGATGGGCTGATCAGGACGGTGGGTGCCTGCCCCCAATCACAGCACGGAATTGGGTTGCCCGCCTTGGGGGTTCTCCTGTCATCCCATGGAACAGTCTGGTGTGGTCACCCTCTCGCACGCTATTTCTCCGGTCGTGAGCACCGACGCTACTTTGTCTACTCCATCTCATGACACGTCCGGGTTGTCACCCGCTGTCCACTGGGTGCCACCTCTCCATGGTAACGCCAGGTGCCACCTTTCCTGTCGCTATAACACGATCTGTGCACCCGATCCCATTTGCCACCCGTCCCATCTATGAACATGCGGTCACTATCACTTTGTATACCAGGTCACCCTGTCCCATGGACATATAGGTTCAGCCTCACTTCCATCGCGCACGGATCCGGGTGACCTGTCATCTATGACACCGCATACATTGGACACGGATGTGCACCCTGTCCTTCATGGACACCCTGTCATCTGGACTATCGGATCCGGGTGCACGCATATGGGGACACCTCACATGTCATATACCAGCGAACTGGACGAATGATCATTGGTTTGTGTACTCAGTCACTTCGTCTGCCATCGCCTCGTTCGTCTCGCGCGTGTGCTTGACGTTAACCTAATCGCGTGTGTCCTCTGCACTTCGTTTCAACGGCGCGAGGCACGGAATCGCGGATGTTGCAAGTCAAGTGCCTCAATAGTCCAGTGAGGCAAGATTATAGGGGGCACCTCCTGTCACCACAGCGATGAGCACAACCGGACGGGTCCAGACCGCCTGTCCCCTCCGGTTGTCCTCCCCCATCGGCATGGGTGCCACCTCGTCCCATCCACTCTTCTCCGGGTGCCACCTCCTTGTCCCCATCTCATGGACACGGATCCGGGTGTCACCCCCTGTCCATCTCATGGCGGACACCCCTCTTGGACACAACCAGTGCCACCTTCCATAGCCGATCTGGTGCCCCCACATGTCATATGGTGCCCCTGTCTTAATGCCGGTAGGGTGCCACCATCCTGCATCATCCATGGCCACGATAGATGCATGTCTGTTGATCCTAGTAGGTAGGTACGTTTTCATGCGTCCGTCCGTGCCATGTCCCTCACTCTGTCCATCAGAGAGGAAGTCCACGCCTGTCATCCGGGCCCTGCCTAACATGGACCGTCCAGACTTGCTACCCATTGCAGCTCCATGGGTGACACACCCCCCTCTATCCATGGACAATCGGGGCCACCTCCTCCATGGAAGGCGGCTAACCTAGCATCATACATCAGGTGCCTTGTCATCCTGGACCGATCGGGTCCACATCCCACGTGCCTTCTCCGTTCCGCAGGTGCCACTGTTTCCTACAGATCCGGTGTCCCTGTCCCATCCCATGACATCGATGATGTCACCCGGCATCCGGGCCCTCCCATCCAATCTACTTCCGGGCCTCTTTGTCCTCTGACAAACTCAGGTCACCCCTGTCCCCATCTCTACACTATGAGGAATGATGAATGCACCTCCTGTCCCATCGGCCGCACTGCCTATGACGACCGTGTCAGCATCATCAATCGGGCACCCCTGCCCCAACCGGTGTACCCCTGTCTCCCATCCAACTTGGCCCCTGCCACCTACCTGGAATCCGGGTCAGCCCCATCCAGGGACGGAAGTGCCACCGCCCCCAGTGACCTCGCACAGGAACCAGATCAGCCTCCACTGGGAAGGGATCTCCAGCCCCTCGGGGAGCGAGGGAAGAGCTTCCCTGCCAAAGGAATTCCCCGGTGCCAATCCCTCCCTGGATGGGAACAATTCCAGGGGACAATTCCAGGGGTAAATCCTGCTGGGGACACTCCCTGTCCCCTCCCGTCACGGCTGATCCCAAATCCCCCCAGGATCCCCCACAGACCCCACGGAATGAGCTGGGAGCGGATGGGATTTTATGGGAAACAGCGTGGGAAGTGGGCGGTCGCAGCCCGCAATCCCATTCACATCCCACCCCAACTCCATCCCAATCCCATCCCAATCCCTTGGACTGGAGAGCTGGCACAGCCTCTCCCTCCATCCCTGAGATTCCCTGCACAGAGGATTCCCAATGACAATCCCAAGGAATATTCCTGGTTTCCCACGGCTCATCCCTGGCTGAGATTCCCTGCAGGGATTCCCAATCCCTGGGATGCTGATCCCAAGGAATATTCCCAGTTTTCCAAGGCTGATCCTGAGATTCCCTGCAGGGATTCCCAATCCCAAGGAATATTCCTGGTTTCCCATGGCTCATCCGTGGCTGAGATTCCCTGCAGGGATTCCCAATCCTGAGGAACATTCCTGGTTTCCCGCGGCTCATCCTGAGATTCCCTGCAGGATTCCCAATCCAACTGGAGCATGCGATCCAGGCAAATTCCAGTTTTCCAAGGTGATCCTGAGATTCCCTGCAGGGATTCCCAATCCCCAGGATGCCAATCCCAAAGAACATTCCTGGTTTCCCACAGCTGATCTGAGACTCCCTGCACATAATTCTCCAATTCCCCATCTGGGCACACCAATCCCCGAAGACCTTCCTGGTTTCCCACAGCTCTATCCTGAGACTCCTGCACAAAATTCCCATTATCCCAATCCCTCCAGATCCCCGGAGTCGATCAAGGAACATTCCCGTTTCCCAATGAGCCCTGAGAATCGCCTGCACAGGGGATTCTCAATCCCAATGAGCCAATCCCCATCCTGGGATCGCCATCCCAAAGAACATTCCCGGTTTCCCGCGCTACATCCTTGGCTGAGATTCCCGCAGGGATTTCCAAATTCTAATCCCAATCCCCAGGATGCCGATCCCAGGCATTCCTGGTTTCCAGAGCTCATCCTGAGATTCCCTGCAGTTCAGATCTCCAGTCCCAATCCCTGGGATGCCGATCCCAAGGAACATTCCCATTTTCCCACGGCTCATCCTGAGATTCCCTGTACAGATTCCCATTCCCAATCCCCAGGACGCCAATCCCAAAGAACATTCCCGGTTTCCCACGGCTCATCCCTGGCTGAGATTCCCTGCAGGGTTTCCCCATCCCAAGGAACATTCCCGGTTTCCCACAGCTCATCCTGAGACTCCCTGTACAGATTCCCAATCCCCAGGATGCCGATCCCAAGGAACATTCCCATTTTCCCATGGCTCATCCTGAGATTCCCTGCACAGAGGTTCTCCATACATCCCCAGATGCCGACGAGGAACATTCCTGGTTTCCCGTGGCTGAGATTGCCTGCACAGAGGATTCCCAATCCCAATACCAATCCCCAGGATGCCGATCCCGAGGAACATTCCCAGTTTCCCGTGGCTGAGATCGCCTGCACAGAGGATTCTCAATCCCAATACCAATCCCCAGGATGCCGATCCCAAGGAACAATTCCCATGTTTCCCCACGGCCATATGCCATGGCTGAGATTCCCTGCAGGGTTTCCCAATCCCGAGGAACATTCCCAGTTTCCCACAGGTCATCCTGAGATTCCCTGCACAAATTCCCATTCCCAATCTAGGATTGCGATCCCAGGAACATTCCCATTTTTCCACTGGTTCTCCTGAGATTCCTGCAGGGCATTTCCATCCAGTCCCAGATCCCTGGGACGCTGATCCCAAGGAACATTCCCATTTTCCCATGGCTCATCTGTGACTGAGATTCCCTAGAGGGAGGATTCCCAATCCCAGTCCCAATCCCAATCACAGTATGGCCGATCCTAGAGGAAGCATTCCATTTATCCCACGGTTCATCCTGAGATCCTGTACAGATTCCATCCCCAGGATGCGAACCCAGAGACATCCATTTTCCCATGGCTCATCCTGAGAGTTCCCTGCAGGGATCCCAATCCCGAGGAACATTCCTGGTTTCCCTTGGCTGAGATTGCCTGCACAGAGGATTCCCAATCCCAATACCAATCCCAGGATTGCCAATCCCAGAGACATTCCGCCATTTTCCACCCGGCTGATCATGCTGAGATCCCTGCAGGGATTCAAATCCCCAATCCCAATCCCTGGGATTGCCGATTCCTAGGAAGGTTTCCTGGTTTCGCCACAGCTCATCCTGAAGATTCCTGCAGGGATTCCAATCCGAGGAATCATCCCATTTCCCATGACTCTCCTGAGAATTCCCTGCACAGTATTCCATCCTCAATCCAGGATGTCAATCAAGGAACATTCCCATTTCCACGGCTTCATCCGTGGCTGACATTCCCGCAGGGATTCCCAATCCCCGGGAGAACATTCCATTTTCCCACGTGCTCATTCCCTGTTGATAGGCCGCTGCCTGTCCCATCTACGGCGGCGTCCCGCCAGCAGGCCTCGTCCTCATCCAATTCCATCCCGCCATTCCGGCGGATTCCCATTCCATTCCCATCCCACGGCATGTGGCCGCAGGCGCGGTGCAGCCCGTTGTAGAGGCGCGGCTCCGGCCAGCAAGCAGCGCCGAATCACGCAGCTGCAGGGCGTGGAAGCGCTCCCAGCGCAGCGCCAGCTGACCGCCACACCAGCAGCGTCCGCAGGCTGTCCAGTCACCGTGCGCGTCGTGGCGCTCAGGTCTCCTTGGTCACGCTGACCCCCGAAGAAGTTGAAGAAGGAAGATGCTGCCCACGTTGGCCAGCAGAGCCGCCAGGATCAGCGGGCGCTGCCAGCAGCTGGCACAGGGCGTCGGACGGATCCTCCAGGAGCCCCGCGCGGGTTCCCAGCTCAGACCGCCCCGCGGGGAATGGAACGTACAGCGGCACCAGCAGCAAGCGCCAGGATGGGTGAAACCAAACAGACCTGGAGGGGAAGGCGGGGATGTTTCTGCACGGATCAGCAACTTCCTGTTCCGTAATTCCCATTCTGTAATTCCTGTCCCCGTAATTCCTGTTCCCGTAATTCCTACGCCCCGTACCTGCCAAATTCGCGTTCCAGTTACTAATTCCCACCCGTAATTCCCGCCACCGTAATCTTCCTGTCCCCGTAATTTCCTGCCCTGTAATTCCCTTCCCTTAATTCCCGCCGCTGTAACTCCTGTCCTGTAATTCCTGTCCCGTAATTCGCTACCCCCGTAATTCCCGTTCACGGTAATTCCCGCCTTCCTCCTGTAATTCCTGCCGGGTAATTCCTCGCCTGTAATTCCCATTCCCAATCACCGGTAATTCTCCGATTCCGCCCTGTAACTCCTGCCTCGTAATTCCTGCTCCCCGTAATTCCTCACCCATTCCGTAATGTTCCCGATTCACCGTAATTCCACCCGAATTCCATTTCCTGCCCTAATTCCCCTGATCCGCCCGTAATTCCTGCCTGTAATTCCCATTCCCTTATTCCGCCGCGTACCTGTCCTGTAATTCCGTTCTCGTATTCCCGACCCCGTAATTCCCGTCACTGTAATTCCCGTCGTAATTTGCCCGTAATTCTGTAATTCCCATCCCAACCAGCTGCCCGTAATTCCTCTTGTAATTCCTCAGCCCGCGTAATTCCCGTTAATCACAATTCCCGTCTCGTTAATTCCCGTTCCCGTAATTCCCAGCGCCCTGTCAATTCCGTAATTTCGCCCCGTAATTTCCGCGTTTAACCTTAATTACCCGTTTCGCGCCCTAATTCCCGTTCCCGTATTCCCCCCTGTAATTCCTTGCCAATTCCTCCCGTATTCCCGTCCATAATTCCCACCCGTACCCCAACGTCAGTATTTCCCCTATTTGCAACCTGCCGTAATCCGCTAAGCAATTTGCCTGCTATTATTCCAGGGTTTGGGAATGTGGGATTCCAGAATCCGGGAATGGCGACCTTCCCGGTTGCTACGGCGGCAGCGGTGGACGTCGTGGCTGAAGATGATTTACTCCTCCGCACCATTGGATGGAACAATGGCTGGGGCCAGGCAGGATCCAGAGGTCACCTGGGAAACGGCGGGAAAGGCAGGAAAACCAGGGAAAGAGGAGAACATTGGGGGAAATGGGAAAGAGGGAAATTAGAGGAAGAGGAGGAAAAGAGGAACAGGGAAAATAGAGGAGAAGAGGAACAGGGAAATAGAGGAAAGAGGAACAGGGAAAATAGAGGAGAGAGGAACGGGAAATAGAGAAAGAAGGGGAACAGGGAAATAGGAGTAGAGGAGGAAAAAGGGAAAGAGGAACGTGGAAATAAGAGGCAAATAGGAACAGGGGAAAATAGAGGACGAGGAGGAAAGAGAGAACAGGGGAAAAATAGAGTGAGAGGAGAAAGAGGATGGGGAAAATTGAGGGAAAGAAGAAGAGGGGAAAGGAAAAAAGGAGGAAAAGAGGGGAGAAAAAGAGGAACGGGGAAAAATGGAGGAGGGAGGAAAAGAAGGGAAGGCGCGGAAAATAAAAGAGGAAAGAGGGACAGAAAAGAGGAAACAGGAAAAATAGAGGGAAAAAGAGGAAGGAAAAAAAGAAAAAAAAAATTTTATTTACCAGTATGGAGGAAAGGAGGAGGGAAAAGGAAAACCCCAGGAGGAGGGAGAGAAAAAATAACAGGGAATGGGGGAAAAAGATTTTCGAGGAAAAATGGAGAAGGGAAAAGAAAAAAGAGAAAGAAAAAAAAAAAAAAAAGGGAAAAAAGGGGGAAAGGGGGAAAAGGGAAAAAAAGGATGGGGGGGGAAGGGGGGGGAGGGATGAGAGAGGGAAATCTCTCTCTTTCCCTTTCCCCATTCCCAATCCTATTCCCAATCCCGTTCCCGCTCACCCAGGGCCAGGATCTCCCGGCACTGCTCGCACTCCTCCTTCATCCTCAGGCATCCGGCCGAGTTCCTCCGGATCTCCCGGCAAACCATGCGGTCATCGCTGGAATTCCGGGATTCTGCGGGAATTCCGGGATTTTGTGGGAATTCTGGGGCACCCTCAGCTCCCCTGATCCCCCCCACACCCCTGGGGTGGCGCCACCCGAGCGCTTTGTCCACGGAATTGGGGCCCCTCCCATCCCCGGGGCTGCGGGGACAGACGGTGATGGCACCGGCGGCAGTGATCCCAAAAAAACACCGGCAGGGATCCCAAAAAAACACCGGTAACATTCCCAAAAAACACCGGCAATGATCCCAAAAAAACATCAGTAACATTCCCAAAAAACATCGGCAGCAATCCCAAAAAAACACCGGCAGTGATTGCAGAGAAACACCATCAGCGATCCCAAAACAAACACCGGTAACATTCCCAAAAAAAACACCAGCAGGGATCCCAAAAAAACACCGACAACAATCCCCCAAAAACACCTGAAACATCCCCAAAAAACAACAAATACCAGCAACATTCCCCAAAACAAACAAGTGAAACATTCCCAAAAAAACAATGAACACCTAAAACATTCCCAAAAAGCCCCAAACATTACAAAACAAAACATTAGAAAGAAAATGCCTAAACATTCCCAAAAAAACCCACCTGAAACATTCCCAAAAAACCCATCTGCAACATTCCCAATAAAAACAAACACCTAAAACATTCCCTAAAGTAAACAATTTCAGCAATCCCAATAAAAACACCGGCAATATTCCCAAAAAACCACCTAAACATTGGCACAATCCCAAAAAAACCCCAAACACCTGAAATATTCCCCAAAACAAACACCTTCAACATTCCTACAAAAAACACTTGCAATATTCCCAAAAATCCCACATTCCCAGGATGGCAGCAGCTCCGGCAGCCGGGACTGAGATGGGACAAATCCCAAAATCCCGGCAAACAGCGGAGCTTGGGATTCCCATGGGAATTATGGGATGTGTCCTATTAGGGTTGAGCTCATCCTCGTAAATCACGAGGAGGGCGAGGATTTTCTGGGAAATAAAATCCATAAAAGCTGTTCCCTGCCAAAATTTGGGATAATCCTAATAAAAACACTGGCAATATTCCTGAAAAAACCCCAAACATCGGCACGATCCCAAAAATACCAAACACCGGCAACATTCCCCCAAACAAACCCCTGCAATGTTCCCAATAAACCCCAAATCCTGAAACATTCCCAAAAAAACCCAAACACCTGA
>VKON01003025.1:9009-25222 GCA_009741485.1 Malurus cyaneus samueli | reverse complement strand
ACCAATCATATACTGATGAGTAACTAAACAGTTGTCTCTTAACCAATGTATGATTGACACAAATGTATACACTTGTTGCAAAATGGATAAAAGGGGGCTTACCTTGTAATAAAGGGAGTTATTAGTTCTGTGTATATGTGTGTCTTTGTGTCTGTTATTTCGTGTTGCTGTCTGGCCAACAGCACCAGTGATCTTATCTTCTGGCATCTCTTTTTCTCCTCTTTTCTTGTCCAGGGCTGAATTTTTGTGACAGGCCAAAAAAAATGGACTGATATACATAAGCTTTTAGGCAGTCACTGGCACCAAGTATTACATCCCCTTCTACGTATCTATCAGCTCTGCTAGAGTTTCCTTATTTGTTTCTTATCACTGAGCTAGCACCTTTGAATAAGGAAAGCAATATAAGAATCAGATAATTTTGTCTTTTTCCTACTGTCTTGCAACTTGTGTCTTGCTACATGCTTTTATTATGTGTATTCTTGCTTGACCCACAAGGAAAATTGAATTTGGTACAGCTTCTAACCACTGAGCCATTTCAATATTAGATTATCTTCATGTATTGATTATTAGCTTTATTTTAAGTTACATTGCTTTTTTATTGGTTTGTTTGTTTGGTCTGTACTGAAAGGACATCCTGACTCATAAAATGTAATAGATGTGATAGCTCATAGGATATATGAACACAATAATATGTAGGGAGCACAAGTTAAAAAATCATCTATACAAGATAGTGCTAAGGAGTGTGAGCAAAGGCTGAATTTTATTAAAATAGGTGGGTTAACAGTAGATGCTCCAATAATCTTTTCAAGGAAACTCATTGATCAAGAGCAGCATCTCAAAGAGGGAAGGAATTGATCTAATTTGCAACTTATTGACTAGTCCTAGAAAGTTGTTAGCCAAACATAACTCAAATTAGGCAGGAAAGTGTTGCCTACATATATGGTCAAATGGAATTAAGAAGTTACTACTAGCTGGTGACTGTCTTGCTATAAAGATTATTTATATATACTATGTTGTTTTCTCTATTTAGATACAATTAAAGCCTTTGTGCCATTTTCTTTACAACTGCTAACTGTGGAGCTGCTGCCACATTAGTTCTAAATTGCTCAGGGCTCTCTGTATTTTTAAATTTCTTAGGTTAGTGTATAATTTTGGTAATATGCAACATTCCCATCTTAACTCTTTGAAGACTAACAGTTGCAAATAAAAGAATACTTTTAAAAGCAGGAGAAGGTGAAATTAGAACAGAACATAATTTGACTGGTGAAAAATTCGAAGTAATTACCCTTTACAATAAGTCTTTGCTATTATTTTCACAAATTCCTTATTATTCTAAGAAGGTTACTGAAAATTCAAGTATCCTTTTGTAAGAGACCGTATGGAAGACCCTTGACTGTCTCACGATCATCGAAAAAACCCCAAGGCAGGAGAAAGGGGGGCTTTTGCTCAAAGGAGTCCGAGCCTGATCAAGGTGGGATGACTGCCAGATTTCCAGCTCCTAGGCTGGCAGGTACAGCGTGTCCACCATGGATGGCTGCGCTGTTAAAAGAGAGCGGTGGACCTCATAGATGGACATTCTCTCCCCACCCTCAGCCCATTTCTCCATGCTTCGCAAGTTTCCATCAGGTTCCATGCCTTCGCAACCCCCTGACTTGCTGCCACCCCGCTTTCAAAAGGAGTCCGAGCCGGATCAAGGTGGGGCCAGATTTCCGGCTCATGCTTCGCAACCCCCCTGGCTTGCAGCCACCCGCTTTCAAAAAGACTATAAAAAGTCTCTCTGTGAAGACCCCGACAGAGATTCTCCCAACAGATGCTGGCGAAACCCATGGAACCTCGGAGGATTCGTCTGAGCCATTGGTAGCTATACCCCACCCTCTCTTTCTCTCTCTTTCTCTCTCTTTCTCTCCTCTCTTTCTCTCTCTTTCTCTCTCTCACCCTCTTCTTATCACAAAATATCCAAATAAATTATTTTTGATTATTAAAGCATATATACTTTGCCCCTCATTTTTCTTTTCACTCTGAGATTCTGATAACGAACCCTCACGACTCTCGCTTGAGTTAAGCGGATCGTGACACCTTTGAACCAAATCTTATGTGTTTCCCTGTAAAGAACTGAGAAAACAACACAAAATCACAGAGATACAGATGCATTGAGATTAGAAGTGGAACAGTTGCAGGCTCCTCATTCTGTTTTCACAATGTGTAGCAAACTCATAGATCAAATTAACATAAGAAACTCTATCTGTAATTTTAAATGCACTAAAAGTTTTTGTCTTTGGGGGTTTTCTGCTGCCTAACTGCACTTATCTACAAAAAGAGATCCGGAAAAACTTCTTGCTGAAAATCAAAGGGGATTTTCCAGTGAAACAAGGTTTGTGAAATCTCCTTTTAAAACCCCTGGAAGAGGGTTGAGATGGAGACATAGTTAAAAGCACTGTATTGAGCTTGCATGGCCAGGTTTTGGTAGCAGGGGGTCTACAGGGGTGTCTTCTGTGAGAAGCTGCTGGAAGCTTTCCTTCCATGTCGGCGGCAAAGCGCTTGGCCAATCTGGCTTCAAGATGGACGCCGCCACTGGCCAAGCTGGGCAATCAGAAAATGGTGTAATGCCTCTGTGATAACATATTTGAGAAGAAGAAAAAAGGTTATTGCACAGATTTCATTGCAGCCAGGGAAGAACAGGGTGAGAATATGTGAGATGAACAAACTCTAATAACACCTACGGTCATGGAGAAGGAGGGCAGAGGTGCTGCAGGCACCAGAGCTCAGATTCCCCCGCAGCTATGGTAAAGACCGCGGTGAAGCAGCTGTCGCTCTGCAGCCCATGTAGATCCGTGGGGATGTAGAGATCTACCTGCAGCCTGTGAAGGGGACCCATGCCAGAGCAGGTGGATGCCTGAGAGGAGGCTGTGACCCTGTGGGAGGTCCACAGGGTTCCTGGCAGGAACTTGTAGACCCGTGGAGAGAGGAGCCCACACTGGAGCAAGTTTCCTGGTAGGACTTGTGACCCTGTGGGGAACCCACACTGGAGCAGCCTGTCCTTGAAGGACTGACCCCATGGAAGGACTGACCCATGTTGCAGCAGTTTGGGGAGGACTGTTGCCTGTGAGATGGACTCATGCTGGAGAAGTTCATGGAGAACTACCTCCTGTGGGAGGGACCCCAAACTGCAGCAGGGGAAGGACTCCTCTCCCTAACCAGCAGCAGGAACAACTTTTGATGAACTGACCATAATCCCCATTCTGTCTCCCTGCACTGCTTGGTGAGGAGGTAGACATGAGAAGGAGGGCGGGGTAGGGGGAAGGTGTTTTTTAAGGTCTTATTTTACTTCTCATTATCCTGCTCTGATTTTGTTAGCAATAAATTCAATTAATATTTCTAATTCAAGTCTGTTTTGCCCATGACAGTATTTGGTGAATGATCTCTCTCTGTCCTTAACTTGTGAACCCTTCATTACATTTTCTCTCCCCTGTCCAGCTGCAGAGGGGAGAGATAGAGAGGCTTTGGTGGATGCCTGGCATCCAGCCAGGGTCAACCCACTACAAGCACCTACTCTGAGATACTCCCAAGACCCAAGAACTGCAGGGATTCATAGAACTCATATTGAGCAGAACAGCCCTGTGATTGTGTCTTGGGGTGATTTTATGATAATACTGTATTCCCCTATCATCTGCTTTATGCTCAGAAGTGAGTCCTGTAGCTTTAAGCGGGGTCCAGGGGAGGGGTAGGAGCCGGGGAAACTCTGGTGTGAGTTTTTGTTTTCCAGGACTCTCCTGTGTGCTTGGTTTGCAGCGTGGAGGAGTTACCCTGTTACATTCTTGCCTTCAGCTAGCTTGCTTCTTGTTAGATGAGGCAATAAGCTTCCCTGGGACTGCAAAATAGCAATCCACTGGCAGCTTCTGTGATTTCTTCTGGAACTTTTTTTTCAATTTCACCCAAAAAATTTATTTCCTATCGGTGGGAAGGGATTGCTGAACCCCTTAGCCTTTAGAGGAAATGTTCATTCCAGAGCGTTTTCTCCTAAACTTGTCTCTAACCTGAGACAGATTGCCTCAAAGTCAGGGAGCTGTAGCTGCCTTGTCCTTTTTTAATGCAGACAGCCTCAAAGCTGGGCTCTATGTATACTGATTTGCAGGATTTAGTCCAGCCTCTGGATGGGCAGAGTTTTGTTTCCTTCTCCAGTGTGTACCATTCCAGTGCGGAGAGCAACACTGATGTTTGAAGACTAATCCATCAGGAAGGGTCATCTACTAACATCACAGGCTGTCTTCTGGAAAAGAAAAGGAGCCCTTTGAGGTTAATTTGCAGCCCAGGTTTTTGCCATCCTTAAGCTATGATTTTTTTCCCCTCATTCTCAGCCACAAAGGGAAGAGCAAAGGCAAATACTGATGTGTGGGGAGCATCCTCCTGCTGCATGGGTGCTGCAGGAGGAGAGGGCTTGGAGGGGCTTTGGAAGGGAATGGTCACAGGCCCCGCATGGGAGTGGAGAGAGCAGAGCAGGGGCCACAGGCTGTCCCAAGGAGCCCTGCATGTGCATGGCAGCCTGGGCTGCACAGCATGGCACAAAGCCTGCAAAGGGGATTATTGAACCTGGGACATAGTTAAAAGCAGATTACAAGAATCATTAAGAAGCCTTTCATGACAATAATACTCTGCATGAAGTTCATCAGGATGGCAGGGTCCCTGAAGCTCTGGTGATCTTAGTCTGCTAAGAGGTGTTTTAAGGTAATGTAAAGAATTAAGGATGATATAGGTGCTTTGCCAGGACAAACATTTGCCTCAAAGATGCCTTATATCAGCCTTGATTAAACTCTGTGAGGGTAATGCTGTTTCACTATTGGAAGAAAGCAGATACTGTGAGCAAATCAACTCTCAGACATTATTTGACAAATTCTGATTTGTTTTTATGAAAATTCTTTTAATCCTTTTAGGGGAAGACAGGGAAAGAGGCATGAGTGAGCAAGAATCAGTTATGTGTCTGAAGCAGGTGTAAAAAATTTGCTTCCAGTTGGGTCTGATTTACTGTCACACATTTTGGTGATGGTTCCCAAATTCTGTGAATTTTGGTGCATTGTGGGTAGGGTCATCTCTGAAATAGGGGGCAGTGGCAGCAAGTGCCCCTGGCCAAAGACGTTGTCCTGGCTGGAGAGATGTTTCTTTCAACAAATTGCAAGATTGCAGGATTTAACTCTATTGCTGGGCAATGTCCATTCTGTGGACAATGGCTAACTTGTTCTGGACTGAGCTACACATTTCTGTATTCTTATCTATGTGTTTATTTCTAGAAACACAGGAGGGATGTGACACAGTTTGCACTAAGACCACTTTGCAAAACCAAATATTATCTGCATCAGAATTTCAGCACCATGTCAGCATTGCTGGGGTTGCAGCTATGCCATCTGTGAAGGTTTATGCTATCCTACTGCAAAGGCTAATATATCCTTTACATTAGCCTGTTTTGTAATTATATATGTTGATTGTTTGAGGAATGCAGTCTTTAGTTTTTTACATCATACTCTTAATCACTTTTAGGCAACATATTCATATTTGGGGTCTTTCTGAAAAGACAATTAAGGCAACACCCAAAGTTTGGGGGCAGCTTATGGGGAGATTTTCAAAAAAAAAAAAAAAAAAAAAAGAAAAAAAAAAAAAAAAAAAAAGAAAAAAAAAAAAGAAAGGAAGATTCGAGGCCCCCCCCGAGAAAAAACCCCCGGGCCTTCCAAGAAGGAAAAAAACGAAAGGCAGGCGACCGGGGCGGCGGACTACAGCACGGCGCCTTCTACCATGACGCAACTGGAGGCAGCCGAAAACAGCGACCCCTTGGTGAACTTCCGGGGCCGGCCGGGAAAACAAGTCTACCCAGCCGCTGCCGAAAATGGCCCGTCCCGCCGGAGCCGGGTAGACCTGTTCGCCCTCCCACCGAGCCCCGCCTCCGCACCGCGCCGCGCCGGCGGCTTCTTGCGGGGCGGGCCGCCGCTCCCGCGGGGGCCGCCCCCGGAGCCCGGGAATACCTGGCCGCCCCCGGAGCCCGGGGTAGACCTGGCCGCCCCCCGGAGCCCGGGTAGACCTGGCCGCCCTCCGAGCCGGGGTAGACCTGGCCGCCCTCGGAGCCGGGGTAGACCTGGCCGCCCCCGGAGCCCGGGTAGACCTGGCCGCCCCCGGAGCCCGGGTAGACCTGGCCGCCCCCGGGGCCGGGGTAGACCTGGCCGCCCCCGGAGCCGGGTAGACCTGGCCGCCCCCGGAGCCGGGGTAGACCTGGCCGCCCCCGGAGCCGGGGTAGACCTGGCCGTCCCCGGAGCCAGATAGACCTGGCCGTCCTCGAAGCCGGGAAGACTTGGACGCCCCAGGGGTAGACCTGGCCGCCCCCGGAGCCTGGGTAGACCTGGCCGCCCCCGGAGCCGGGGAATACCTGGCCGCCCCCGGAGCCGGGGTCGACCTGGCCGACCCCGATCACGCGACGGGAGCCGGGGTAGACCTCTTCCTCCTCCGGCCGGGCCGCTCCCCCACGCCCCGCCGGCGGCTTCCGGGCAGGCGCCCGGCCCCGGAGCCGGGTAGACCAGGCATCGTGTTGCCGTCTCGGGCCCGGAGCACGCCCGGTGCCGGACGGCTCTAGCCGCGCCATCCTGCAGAAAAGCGTGTTCCGAGATCAATAAACGTTTTCCAGAAACATCAACTTTCTTTTGGTAAGAATTGGTATTTATTGCGCTTCGAATAAGAAACTTTTAACAAGAGGATCATATTTTGTGGGATTACTTTATCTTTCTTTTTATTTTTAATTTTTTTTATTTTAATTTTTTTGGCCCCACGTGTGCACCCAGACTGCTCCGTGCCGCACAAAACCTCTCTAGGGACAGCGTAGGAAGGGGAGGCGTGGAGTTGCGGCAGAACTTGGCACGGAGCTGCCAGCCCCTGGCTCGGCCCACCGCACCTCCCAACAGAGCCCGGGGCCGGGAGGCCGGTGGCCGGCTTCAGGCCGGTGCTTTCACGGTCGGCGGAGGTCTTGGGCGCCCGCCACCCCCCAGGAGAGCGGCGGCGACTCCGTGCCCAGGTGCTGGAGCCCGGCACGAAGCTGCCGGCCCCCGGCTCGGCCGGGTACGCCTCCCGGCAGAGCCCGGGACCGGCAGGGCAGCCCGGCGGCCGGCGATCTGCCTTGGGGCTCGGTGCATTCACACTCGGGGGGGGGGCTGGTCAGAGGGTCTTGGCTGCTCGCGTCCGCTTAGGGGCGCCTCCAGCACACGGCCCGGCACGGCTGGCCGCGACCCACCCCTCCCCCTTCAGAGCCCCGGCCAGCGGCCAGCTTTGGCTCGCTGCTTTCACGGTCGGCGGAGCTCTTGGGCGCCCGCCACCCCCCAGCCGAGCGGCGGCGACTCCGTGCCCAGCTGCTGGAGCCCGGCACCAAGCCGGCGGCCCCCGGCCCGTGCTTACACAGAAAGAGAGAGACACAGACAGATAGACGCAGAGACACACGCGCGCGCACGCACAAGCCCCGCGCGCGGGCATTCAAGTGTGCTTCTCCCCTCCCCCCCTTCCCCTTGTCTTTAATGGCCCATCGAAGGTTGGCGTCGCCCCGCCCTCCTCTAACGGCCACCAGCCTCCCTGGCGCCGGCCTCAGGTCAATTTACGCCACCGGAAGGCCCATGCGCCTCTCCTGAGATGGGGGTTCCCGCCCAGCGACAGGCAGGAGGCCTGGAGTCGGCATCACTGGCCAAGGGAATGGCACAGGCCCCAGCATGGCGAGCAGTGGGAAGAAGGCAGGCAGAGCAATGGCGGCCCAGCGAGGCTGTCGGAGCCTGCAGTGCATGCAGGCAGCCTGGGCTGCACCACGAAGGACAGCTGGCACCATCGGAAAGCTCAAGAAGGGGTATATGATGATCCTAAAGCGTGCGGGAGAGTAGCCTTGCCATTCCGAAGGTAGGAGCCAGAGCTCAGCGTGAAGAATCAGGGATAAGAAAGCCTTTCCATGCGACAAAGCTTAGGTATGCTCTGGGCATGGAAGTTCATCAGGGTGCGAGAGGCGATCCCCTAGAGACACGTAACATTGGATGAAGGCGGGCTAATGCACAGTCCGGTCCCAAAAAGGAAACGGAGGTGCCATTGCTAATAGGTAATTGAGAGCCGGTGGAAGCAGGAGGCTGTAATTACAGAGGAGCATGAGTAAACTGCATGCCTTTGCAAAGACACATTTGGCTCTGTCTCGAGAAAGTGCCGTCATAACTATCAGCGCATAGGCGTATTGGACCTCATAGTAGACGCGGGCGCAATGCTGTTTCACTATTGGAAGAAAGGCTAATCTCATCACACTGGCTGCTCCGACCACTATCCCATCAATCCCTCGTCACAGCGAGTATGACTTGGTCGGACAAATTCGTGATAGGCTTGTTTCTTGGTGAAGAATGAAGAGATGACTGTGGGTGGCTTGCGAAAAGTCTAATTAGGCGGAGAGACAGGGAACGAGGACAGAGTAGCAGGTGCACGTATGCGCACAGAATCAGCTCCTCTGGCAGCCATGTCGTCTGAAGCAGGTGTAAAAATTTGCCTTCCACAGTTATTGTGCAGGTCCGGAGTCATAACATCGTCTATCCACACCCATCAACGCTTCCTTTGGCGGAGGTTGAAGGCAATAGTCGGGTCCTTGAGCGCACAGTAAAGGATCTTATTCTCCGTCACATTATACTGGATGGAACCAAAGATTCAACTGGGTAGGGGGTCTAGTCCATCTCTGAAAAGTAGCGGCGGCCAGTGGCAGCAGCAAGTTGCCTCCGTCCCCAGGCGCAAAGTGCCGCGCCAAGAAGAAGCGGAACGAGTGTGCTACGAACGACGGTCGCCGTCAAAAAGACGAACAACTAGGTTCTTACTTTCAACCACCAATCAGAACGGAACAGATTGCAGGATTTAACGGTCCACTTGGCCCTGCCGCGCCAACTGTCCCCATTCTGTGCAACTCCAGACTTGAAACACACATGGTTCGTATTCTGGACCTGAGCTCTACCCAGAAGCAGTATTTGACCAACTGACGGTTACTCCCTATACTCGTGCCTATGTGCATATGTCGCTAACCTCCTTCTCTCTAGAAAACACCCCCACGGCGGGCCAATGGACAACAGATGTTGCATAAACCTGCAATGTGTTGCCCGACAATAGGATTTTTGAGCCCTTAATTTTGTCAATAATACTTTAACGCTTTATCTATGCTACTCTCGAGCACTGCAATCGCGCAAATTCTGCATTCAACCCAATGTCCACGCATTTAGCGCCACCATGCTGTGTAGATTTGCAGCTATTCGCCTCGATAGCTGTTTGAAAGTATTCTTCCTAAGCTTGAGTCTATTTACTAGGCTCGTTCGCGCTACACAGTGGGCGCGTCACAGAATAGATCTGTATTCCAACACATTTAGCCTGCTCCTTAAGTGAGTAATTAGGTAGTCAGTAGTATGTCCCTTGGAGTCTATGTTTGAGGACAATGCGAAACCTGCTCGAGGCTTTCTCTTAGACCTATTCATGAGGCCTTGAAGTAATCCACTTCTCTGAGGTCCCCAGAAACCATCATTTATATTCTGTGGTGGAGAACCTGTTCGCGACAATGAGCCCACATTTCAAATCGTGGGGGGGGGACCGCCACATAAAGAATAGGGAACATCCTCACTAGTTTGGGGGCCATGTCTCGTTATATGGGTCTTGAATGTAGTGGGTATCTATAGACTTTGTTATGTGATCTAGTATGGGCTATATTTTTCCTGAGAGAATGGGTACCTGAGAAAGAAATCATGATAATGAGAAGCTGTGTATCCAACGGTACAACACAATGGCTACTGTCTTTTGTTCAGATAGAACTACACGGGTGTGAAATAGCTAGTTCTGTAACCATTATCGGAGAGTCGTCTCCGCAGCGAGCCACACGATGTGGAGTTTACGATCACACAAGAAGATTAGGAGCCTCAATTGGAAAAGCACAGTGTAGGCAAAAAGACCACTGCCTTAGCTATCTGAGGTGCGCCAGTTAACCTTGTTGGTCTTGTACGCAATCTACACTTCACTTAAAACTGAGCTCTTTTAAGGGTGCAAAGCGGACTACCACACACAGAAGCTTGTATACCTCAGTACAATGGGGAGTATGGGGAGCACAGAGAGTACTGAGGCATTTCCAAACTTTGCCACGAGCTAGCAGCACCCACCGAGCGCGCGCTCTGGCGTGTGCCCGGGAAGAGATAACCAATCTGGCCTCGGAAGAACACAAGCTCATCCCCGACGGCCAAACTGTGTATCCATTCAAAAAGGCCGACACTAAGCCAACCCATCTATTAGGTGACAGCACAGAGAGTCGTAACACAGGCACATGTGCGGAAAGACAGCACGCGCCTCGCGGCACCAACAGATGCGGTGGAGAGGCAACCTCTACCACTTTCCGTCCATAAGTTGATCTTACACAGGTCTACTGCGGCATGTCATAGGTATGGACAGAGCAAATGAGGATATTGTGAACATCCTTGAAACAAATTCGCTCGTTGGACAGCGGTGGTCCTCAGAGAAAACACAGCACAACTAGCCCACTAGGATGGGTCGGATCGCATCAATAGGTCTCATACCTCAGTACGCTTACAAGCCGCAACACCTGGTCTATCTTGTACAGTAAGCTATGTCCTACCCACGAAACGTCGGCCAGTAACGAACTAACTGAGTTTCATAAGTTACCGCAAGCGGGACTTTTATCGCTTCAAGTTCCAGGTACTTGTTTTTTTTATTTCTATTTTTACCACCACGCCTGATGGCGGGAAGACCCTAATTACTGTCCTCGGATAGTACACAAGCACACGCGCTCCAAATCATGACCGGCATCTCCTCCGCATGGGGGTATGTGGAGTCGATTTCAGTGTTCTTATTTCTCTTGGTCTGTATATTTCTGAGAGTGCCTTGTATGTGTTCAGTCCATATGTGCCGAAAGACTCTATTTTGAATCAGAGCGACGCATTGAGTCACCGGATCAGATCCCGGTCTTTAGCTCTCCCCATGGTGATTCGCTAAGAAAGCTAAACGTGTGGCGACACGACAGGTTCCCCATTAGCCCCGCCGCCACTTCAGTCGGATCAGCTCAGGAAAGGCTTTAACAGCGACTATGGACACGAGACCGAGCCACAAGCATTCTTATAGATTGTAGAGTTTTCCATACCGTCTAATTTCGCCACATTGAGACGACTCACGGAAGACGCGCCTGCGCTACGAATGGCTATCTATACAGACACCTAGCACCTCTGCCACACGCTGCGCAGGTGCAATGCAGCTTTAAGTGCGGATAGCCCATAAGGGAATGCCGAAAGCAAAGCCACCGGTGTTGCAAGTATGGCAATGATCAGCCCCCTAGAATTAGAGTCCTCCAGCCACACTAGGCAGCCCACCAACGCGGAGGATGGAGAGCCAGCACAGGAATACTTATAGCAATCACAAAGCAGGCGGCACCATTCGTGAGGCGACAGGTTAGGGTCTGACATCTGTTCTCCAAGATGCCGAGTCCTTGCTTAATAAATATAGCACATTATGTGCAGCGTACTAATCCGTTCTAATTCACAGGCCCGCCAGAAAGCAGAACACGGAGAAGTGATCGGAGCCTTAGCTGTCCTTCCCTACCCACCCTGGGACGCCATCTCGGCCCGCCCACCAACCATCGTGGGCTATACTCCCTTAATATCTTAGCGAGAAGACTATTGGCAAAGGGAACACCTCTTCTGGACCTGCACCAGTGTAATGATCCTACCCAGCCCAAACAAAAAGCCATTGTTAAGAAAGTTATTAGCTGAATAACATGGGTTTATCACATGAATAAAATAGAAATGAACCCCAGTTATTTCCTTCCCCATTGGCTGTCGCTCTCCACCAAGATAAGTGAGTCACATCTCTAAATGTATGCTGGCACAACACTGCTCTGTTATTGCCCCCGCGACAGTCATCTTCCAAGGTACTACACGCATGCTCCTAAATAACCTAAGATTCGCCATCACTCGCCAGGAACGAGCAGGGGAATCTATACTCACACAACACGTTCGAACTGCTCTGTATACGTACCAGGCACTGCTACAAGTAGTGGTTCTTCACGTCAAGTTCAGACGGAGTTCGTTAATTATAATAGAATAAAGCCATGACATCGCGCTTCGGTCTGCCATATTGGGTGACTCTAAGACCATCACTCAGCCTACAACGGGGGGTATTGCAGAACAACGCATTCTTATGCAAACACAGGATGGAATCGAATTATACTAGGCGCCAGGATTCCGGACAAGCAAGAAGCCACACCGTGCGTGCCTCAAAAACTAGCAAGCGCATCCACGCTCCGGTTCGGTAGAAGAGGAAATTTAATCCCAGCATTGTACACTGGAATCTAAGACCACGGGGGCGAGACGAGAGCAGGTCTATAATTATTTGTCTAGGCTGATGACCACTGGACCAAGCAGCGACATTCGGCGGCTGCATCCCGAAAGTTTGCTTTTCATTTTACCCCTAAAGGACCACTCTAAAATGAATGAGCAAAAGAGGTGAGATCCTTATGGTTCTGCTTGGGGGGCCTTTCCATGAAGCAAAAATGGACAGTCTAAATAACGATCGTACTTGTCAATAAGCGTATGATTGAGCGCTCATAATTCTGAAATAGAGGTGATACAAACAGATAACTTAAGATAAATTATCTAGGTAAACCGCATTTTTACAGTCCACAACATCTCATCCGTTGCTTTATGGGCTGACACACGCTCGAGTCTCTAAAGAAATATGAAAGCGATGGTCCCCCGCGGACAAAAGAAGACTCCGAGTTCCCTAACCCAGCACACAGACCATCGTATTATCTTTCCTAGGAAAACAGATACGGGGGATCGACGTATGGTTTGTCTAATTTTCTTCTCTGTCGACCTTCTGTGTACGGTCCAATTAGGACCCCTTGCAAGCAATAGGCTGAGGACCTTTGGGCGACCAGACACCACGAGATCTATGTCAGGCCACAGAATCACCCAGAGCAATCTTGGACAGGTAAGAAGAGAACCGTAACAAGAGAGGTGCTAGAAATACCCGGACGAACCTACTTTGTAAAGGACGACATAAGGGTACTCCCGAGACTGAATTACATTAGGAAAGTTATGTCAGGCCGCATTACAGAGTTATCTCAGTCTCCCTAAAATTCACGGTCTAAAATATATATATATGCACTTAAAATTAGATTTTTAAAATGTTAAAACCTGTTTTTTTAAATGAAGGTAAATCCTTTTTACTTGAGTGGACTCAAAGAAAAGAAACAAAACAAAATTCCAGTGGCATTAACACGATAGGGAAGATGGTTATTGTTCTTTTATGTATGTTGACTGCAAATATGCATCTACTGAATCATTAACAAGTCTTGGATTGCACAGATCAATCCACATATAGAGTATGGGTCTAGTTTAAGAGAATGTTTATCATTTTGGTTGCCTGTCTGCTTTGATTTATAGATTTATGAGAGACAGAAACGCAAATTTAAAAAAAGAATTACCATAGACTTAAAGCTTTGCATTTTAATGACTATAGAGCTCCTCTTCCATAAATTTCAATTGGTTAAATCATCCCATCATTCACTCACAATGACCAGATACATTTTCAATTCAATAAATAGCTGTCTGTATGTTTTAACTATTTCTGTTTATGACCCAAGAGGTTAAAAGCCTTTGACTGGCATTTGACTTCTGACCTCATATAAATGTTTTCTCATCAGTTCCTGCTTGTTAACTTGTATTGGGTGCTTGTCCCTGATGACTTTTAGATAAAGAGGTTTCATTATATTTCCTATTGAAATGGAAGTATTTGCTCTGTTCTTCATCTGTAGTCTCAGCCCACACAGTAACCTTGTAACCTAACAATTTTGCTGAATAGACTAAAATCCAAACTATTTACAGATAAAATGAAACCTTATTTCTGTCTAAACTCCCTAGATTAACAATTGTAGATTGCAGGCCAAGAGAGGAGTTATTAAGAGCATACAAAGAAATATTTTCTTGCTCAAATCTCAAAAGAAATCTCTAAAGAAAGTCAAAAGATATGCTTTAAATATTCCTATATTCTATTCACACTGCATTTTCCAATCTGCTAAAATAATGTAGTTGTTACATGCATCTATCCTAATTCAACTTTTCATATTGAAGTGTTCTCTTTTATCCTACATATTCTTCCATATCTTACTGCCTTTCTCATGTACCCAAACTTGTAGATATTAGCATGATGACTAATGTGCAGTAGGCACTGCTTCAGACATATATGCATATATATAATGTTCCCTTGTGCTTACAAAAGCCTAAATCTGTTTGATACATTTCATTAATTTGCAGATGTGTTAAGAGAAAGCAACTGTAGTTCCTCTGATTTGCTAAAGAACATTTTGCATTAATTTTCTTATAGAAATGTTGCTATAATCATAAATAATGAAAAGGCAGCCATCTTGTGGGAGTCATCTTGCATTTTTTCTCCTTGGTTCTTTTTGACACAGTCTTTCTTTTGCTGTAATATTGCCTTTTACCTTAATCAGCCTTGAAGATAGTACTTAATTTGTAAAAACATAATCTCATCATTCTATATACTAGAGAATAGTTACATTTCCCTTTGGCATTCAAGCAGTCATTGCCTACTGGCTATAAGCTGTTGTGGTAGATGAAACCACCCCAGAAAATGCTAAAGGGTTAGAGAGTCCTGAGATATTCAGCACACAATGGTGGAAATAGTTTGATAACCCCCCTGGGAATGAAATGGTTCTTGCAATGAATATGTAAATCCTGATGTCCTGGTTGGATTTGATTTGATGTGATCTCTCTCTCTCCGCCTACCCCTTCTCCTATTGGATGTTATGTTCCCCTTTTACCTTCTCTCCCCGCCCAGCTCCTCAGGTAACGGGCCCTGAGGGATATGTTAGTGGGCAGGTAACCCCGTGACTCCCTCTTTTGTCCCTGGTCCCTTTGGGAATAAAGTCCTGGAATAAACCACACGGCTGAGCACTCTGCTTCTTCATCTCCGGTAATGTAGGACTGCTGGTCCACTGGGGAAGGTGTTTTGCTAGCTATCAGCCCAGGCGTGGGTTGTCCTCTGCATAGCACCAGGAAGTGGTAGCCAAGGCGATCTCAAAAGCAGGAGACGCTTGTGGTACATGCAGAGAGACAAGACCCCTGGATACCCCCCAGCACACGTTAATAAGCATAGGATATTTGCCTTTATAATTACTCAAACATATGGATGAAACATAATTTTTCTATTGTAAGATTCTCTGTTGAAATGTATTTACAAAAAGCAAATATGTAAGCAAAATATTATTATTGGTAACAAGATTAATTTGTCTGCAAGCTAGCATGCAGATATACCATTTAGAAATGACCAAAAACTGCTGAATGCTCCCTTTCCCAAATTAACTTACGGCTGTCCAATATTGCTGATATGTATTAAAAGACTTAGTACTGTTTAAATTGTTTGTATTATTTTTGGAGAAATCTTAAGAGCATTAGTTCTTGGTAATGTTGATTCTATTTCAATGTGTTGATCATATTTTAACAAAAGGAATATTTCATGCACTTTCTAAATTTGTACTAAATCTATTATATAAAGATAATCTCAAAAAAGTTATTTCCTTATTCCCCTACATAATTCTGTTTTAACTCGTATAAGTATATAATCCAACATAACCTACTATATAACATTCAAGTCGTTATAGCTAGTTGTTTTTTTTTTTTTTTTTTTTTAAGAAAGGGAAACAAATTCTAAGCACCAAAATTCTATCACCAGGGAGTGAAGGTATGTCAAGAAAAAATGCCAATCAAGCAGCATCATCATTAACATACAGACTCTTTGGGTTCAAGATTAGCCAGTGCAAAGGATATTGGCACTACTGGAAAATCACCAAAAGTTCTAAGTAGTTGAATGTAGTGGGTTTCAATTATTTAAAACCTGCGTAAAAATTGAAAATGTTTTCCCTTAAAAACAAGTTCAAAGTAAACTAATAGGCAACCTTAATGGACTGTATTTGCTCAGCTCTTTGCAAATACAAAGCACATCAGAAGTGTTAAGTGTTATTAATAACACTGAGTACATGGATAATTGTTGATTTTGCTGTTTTAGAATAATAATTGCCACACATACATCCACTCAAGGAAGAAAGAAAAGAAATGGAAAGGAAAGAAAGAGAAAGAAAGGGAAGGGAAGGAAAGAGAAAAAAAGAAGAGAAAGAAAG
>VKON01003010.1:0-24423 GCA_009741485.1 Malurus cyaneus samueli | reverse complement strand
TGAAATGTCAGCTGAGGCAGCACGAAGAGAAAAAATTATTTACTCTGGGTTCATTCATCCCCATAGCTACAAAAAACTGGAAATCACTTGAAGAACCACAGGACTCCCACAGTGCTCAGACAGAGACAAAAAAAAAATCCACCTCCAAGAGCTGCACACAAATAAAAGCTTTTAAAAACCCAGAATATTTTGCTGAATAAGAACTTTCAAATCAAAGCTTTGTTTCAGGGCTGCTTCTTGTTGTAAGGACCGAAAAAGGAAGAAGAGCAGGACTGAAACCACGTGGCTGAGCACAGAAATGTCTGAGTTACAGCAGGAAAATTCCCCAGGATCAGCTTTTTCATCTGAGTCCTGCTAAAAAAAAGAAAAGAGGAAAAGCCCAGGAAAATCCCCCTGAGATCATCCTGAGGCTTCAAAACAAATAATCAGGGTCTGTTAATTAAAAATAGTCTGGGTTTGCTTTTTCACATCCCAATCCGGTCAGACCCGGCTCCAGTCCTTGCTTCACAAAACCCCTCCTTTTTGCTCCCAGTGAGCCTCAGTTTGAGGCAGAGGAGCAAAGAAAGAGGAAAAGGAACCAGATCAGGGTCAGGCTCAGGCTTCTCCAGGAAAACACAGCCAGGTTTGTGTCCCAGGACACAGAAAGGACCCTTCAGTTCAGCAAAAGAGGAAAGATGTGACATCACAGTCAGAAAAGCCCCAGTTTTGAGAAATCACTTGTTTATCTTTTTTTTTGTTTTTTTCAACATCAGCTTCTGTTGACGCTTCCCTCAAGCTCCTCTTCTGCAGGAGAAACCCCCCAACTCCCCACATACCTCCTTGAAGTGGGATGGGATTTGCAGAGGTGGCTGAGACCAATATTTGATTTTTTGGTGGTGTTTCCACAGGAACAATAAACCAAATGCCACCAGGTTCACAACAAGTAACCCCAAGAAAAACAGGGGGATGATGTATCCAGCTCGGGTTGCTTCTGGAAAAGAAGGAAAATATTTAAATACGTGTGACAGGTTCATAATTATGGAATGGTCTGGGTTGGAAAGGGACCTTAAAGCCCACCCAGTGCCACCCCTGCCATGGCAGGGACACCTCCCACTGTCCCAGGCTGCTCCCAGCCCCAATGTCCAGCCTGGCCTTGGGCACTCAAAGGGATCCAGGGGCTTCTTTCCCATGTTCTTCATATCCCAGTGTGAAATCTTCATTCCTGATCATAAAAAAAATATCTGATGTTGTCCTTTGCATTACTTGGAAGTGGCATGCTAAATTTTAATGTTACCAAACTCCTCAGCGGCTGAGACCAGTCATGGAATCATGGAATGGACCTCAAAAAACTCACCCACATATCCACCCTGCATGCGAGGGACACTCCCACTGTCCCAGGGCTTGCTCAGCCCCAATGTCCAGCCTGGCCGTTGGGCATCCAAAGCGAGATTCCAGGAGCAGCCACAGGCTTCTCTGGCACCCTGTGCCAGGGCCTGCCCACCCTTCCAGGGGTAACAATTCCTGCCCAATATCATCTGCCCTGCCCTCTGGCAGTCTAAAACCATGGCCCTTAGTCACTGCACTCGCCTCCAGCCCTGGTTCCCCAGTCCCTCGTCAGCTCTCCTGGACCCCTCTCAGGCACCTGGCAGGGGCTCTGAAGCTCTCCCTGGATCCGTTCCCTCCCAGGAGGACGCATCCCCAGGTGGTCGGTACTGAGTTGATGTGGACTGTGTATCATCTTGGAGGCTCTTCTCACCTTGGTGTTCCCCATGTTCCGTACTGGAAAAATTGTGGCGTTTTAAGCAATAATTATCTAAGATTCTGGCACAACATCAGTGTTCCCTTGGTGCCCTTGGTCGGGTGATGTGGGACAGGTTGAATATTGATAAATAGTGCAGACATGTGGAAGTTGATCCGTTCTTTTCAATCTCTGCTTGGTTTCTGAATACCTTCACTGACATGGTTTCTTAATTACCCAATTTTAGGTACCTTTACCTTGCTCAATCTTTGGAATTTTCATGGGTGCACTGCTGGTGTCCTGCTGGTTGGCCACTCCTCTTGTTTTTGTGCTCTACCAAGCCACGCAAAATCAAAAATACGTGTTCCTTCCCTACCTGCCAGCCTCCCTTCTGAACATCAGGTGAGCTCCACTTAAAGTCATTGAACAGTTTGTTTTTTTTAGGAAAATTTAACTGCTAAATGTGACAGAAAAATTTCTAATCTGATCTGTTGTCTTTGGGTCAGCCATGATCTTTGAGAGGTTTTTAGCAGCAACTTTCCAGACCTTGTTCTGATTTCGCTTCTGGCACAGGTGTGTGCTTAGGAGGGGTCCTGCTCTGGATGAACGGGCAACACTCAGTGTGTCTTGAAACCCTCCTAAATCAGGATTTGGCTTTTAGCTTTGTGTGGCCTCTTCAGTTCTAATCGCATGAATTGGTTCCTATGGATCTGTGTTGCAGTTCTGTGTGATTTTGACACTGTGAGAGCAGGGAATAGATCTGAGATTAAAATGTGGATCACTCTTTAGTGTTTGGATTCTGTGGGTGCAGCCAGCGAGCTGGGAGCGGGCTGCTGCTGGAGCAGACAGGAGAGAGCGACCGGCCCTCAGCCCTGGGCACAGGGGTCAGGGTGGACACAGAGAATTGGCCCATGGAAAGGTGTCAGGCTTGGCAGGTCCCAGGGAGCTTGGAGCCCTCCGTGGAGGTGTTCCCAGGATAGGCTGGAGGTGGCACTGGGCGTCATGGGCTGGGGACAAGGTGGGCATCGGGCACCGCTGGCATCATGGGCTGGGACAGGCTTTCCAACTCAGGGATTCTGGAATCTGTAACTAAACTATCCTAACTTTGAGTTGGTAACTTAGGGAAACAAGTAAGGTGTTAGGGGTAGAAACCACACGATGGTCTCAGCATGATCATGGAATCCCAGAACTGGTTGTTGGAGGGATCTAAAACTCAGTCCCATTCCACTGCCAGGATCCAGGGGCAGCCACAGTTTCTCTGGGCACCCTGTGCTCCCAGGGGGCTTTTTTTGGGGCCGCCCCCCCCCCAACCCTCCCGGGAAGAATCAGATAAATCAGATTGGTTGTGACTGGGTGTTTGAGCAGAATTGTATTATTAGAACCGTACATAATTTTACTTCTATGACATGTTTATCTCCCCTTCTGTTCTCTCCTCAGGGCGTATTTGGAGCACAGCTCTTCAGCACCGCTTACCTTCAGCTGCAGAGGATCCGGTTGGAAAATTAGCTGTGTGATTGAATCCATGATCACAGAAGAGGGGAAATTCAATTAATTTTCATCGGACAAAACATCTGCAAACAGCAGCAGTCGAGACTAGGGAATTATGGTCCAACGATGACAACGACTTCCGGAAGCGAAAGGATCACAAAGAAAGCTGGGAAAAAGGAAGATTGCTGAACTTCAGGGAAAACAAAAATTCATCCGTGGGACTGGAGACTTCATAAATACTTTCAAACCTCTTCGTGATGGAAGCCCCAGCCTGAGGGAGCCTGTACCTTTGGGGTCCCCTGATTGTTTGGGTCCAGAGGTTGCCCCTGCTAGGGAATGGCTGAGTGTCCCCACCCCACCAGGCGTGCCCCTTCTGGCACCTAGGAGCACTGGCTCTCTCTGCTCGAATTGATGAGCAAACCCTCCTGTGCCACCAAGTGATCCTGCTCTGAGCTGTGGGTGGAGTTACCCAGTGTTTACAGTCAAAAGGAATCCGGTGCTGACCAATCCGTGGAGTTTTTCATTTTCTTCAGCCTGGGCAGTGTCTTGGCTCAGCAGGTCTGGGCTAGAAGGTGCCAAGGGAGCACAAGAGGCAAGCAGTGAGGAAGGGCTGGGATCTCCTCATGGGATTCCTCAGGGATGTCTCATGGGGTATCCTCTATGGGATTCCTCATGGGTATTCCTTCATGGGATTCTCCATGGGATGTCCTCCATGGATTTCTTTGGATTCCTCTTGGATCCTCATGGATGGGCGCTGGGATGCTTCCTGGTTCATTCTGTGTCTGTCCCTCATCCGTGGAATGTCCCAGGCCGGCTGGACAGGTCCGGCGAGCCTGGGACAGTGGTAAGGCTGTCCCTGCCAATGCAGGGGCTTGGATGGGATTGAGCTGGTAAGGGTCCTTAAACTTCACTCTGGGATCAGCAGGACCAAGTGGGAATTTAGAATGCATTTAGCAGGAGGGATGAGCTTGGCATTCTCAGCCTGTGTTTGCCAACAGACCTTTCTTTGGGCAAGAGTCAGGATATGCTGCAATTTCGTTTTTCTGTTTCCATGTTTTCCATACTGTCGTGCATGTTCCTGGAGTTAATTTTTTTTTAAGTACCTTATTTATTTTATTTTTTTTAATGAAGAAATTGCTTGAGAGTAAACTTGGGTTGTTCGTTTAACAAGAACTTTAGATGTTTACATATCCTTTGTTTGTTTTTTTTTAATTCTTACTTGATTTTATAAAATGCACTGTCCTCTGTTTTATGAGGAAGCTTAATAAATTTGCACATGCTTTCTTACTCCTTCTTGGTTTTATGTGGTTTTTGTTGTAGTGAATGGAGCTGCCCTGTTGGTACTTGGGAACTTCCAGGAGTTGTTGCCTCCTGAAGAATCCGAGTGTGAGAATGTCATGGAATACACTGTCAAATTGAATGAAGGCTGCCTTGGGAGGTGGTGTGATTGGACAAAAAGGTTAATTAGATGGGAAGATTTCACTGCAATTTTAGGGAAAGCACCGAGTTGATGTTCCTGACAAGCAGGATAATTTCCAGACAATTCCGCTTTTTCTCTGAGTGTAGAGCAAATGCGATCTGTTAATGGTATATGTTATTTAATTTATTTTAACTATGTTTATAAAAATTTTGTTACCAGCTCTTTCAGTGTGGCCAGAATGGAGCAAACCAGAACTAGAACTGCAAGGATGAAAAAACCGCCTTGGTACAATGGGATATCTGAGTATGCTAATATGATATTTTCACAGATAATTAAAATATGAATTCATATTTTTAATTACCAATCTTTAATCTGGGAAAATTAAGTTCCTCAGTACCCAGTCAGTGACATTCATTTTCAATATATCCAGAAATGCTGGGAAAAGGATTGTTGACCAAAATGTTGGCAGTTTACAGAGCAGTTCAGACAGATACAAAGGAATTTGATTGAATATGGATTTTTTGTTCATTCCAAGGTTTTCTGAGGAATGTGGCCCTTGAGGTGGTTTTCCTGTTTCCTTGCTCAAATATTCCACCCAATGATGATCTTTGTGAGGGTCTTTTCCAGCCGATGTTCCAAATCCATGATTCTCCACCTGAATTCTCAGTGGATCAACCAGCCTGGTAATGACAGGATCCTTTCAAAAGATTCCCTGGGTAAAGGTACGATTATCTCATGGGGACGGTTAAATCGAATGAACCAAATTAATGCCAACTTGCTTTTTTGGCAACCAGAAACACTATCCATGTGAGATATCATGGGAATAACTTCAATGAATCAGCTTCCAGCCCCAAGGGAGGTGGTGATGAGCAGAAATTCCTTGTCGGGATTAACTGGAAGGGACCCGACATCTGAGAATATTTTCTGTTTGGGTCCCACGTTTGAGCTTCCCCATTATTTCTGCCTTTGAATGGATTTTGTCATTAGGTACCTTTAGTTCAGGGTTCACTTGTTTGTTTATTGAATATTATTTAGATTTATATTTAGATTTATTTTGGATTATAGAATGGTTAGGTTTATTTATTTATTATTAAGGGTTTTATCATTTATTAGGGTTTCTCACAACTAGGTTTTATGTATCTAGATCTTCTTAGCTCTGTATTTTATTATAGGATTATTATTTAGAATGTATCAGGTTTATTATTTATTATTGGGGCTTATTCTTTGTAATGATTAGTTTTTTATTATTGTTTACTTGTTATTTATTGGGCTGGTTTACTTATTAGTTTGATTTATTTGAATTTATTAGGTTTACTTTGTTAGGTTTGTTTTTTCTTACTATGTAAATTTGATTAGGTCTTCTTTATTAGTTAAATTATTGATTTATTTAGAATTGGTTAGGTATCTACTTTAGAATGAATTCTGGGTTTATTTATTTATTTCTTCGGTGACTTATCTTGAATTATTAGGGTTTAATCTGTAGATGTTTATTTGTTTAGAATTGTAGGTTTTATTTATTATTATTTTTATTTATAAAAGGTTTATTTAATATTTAGATTTATTAGTTTATTTATTAGGTTTTTTTTATTTGAATGATAGGTTTTCTTATTTATTAGAATCGATTTGGATTTATTAGTATTTTTATTCAGTTTTATTTATTTGTAATTTATTAGGGCTTATTTATTTCTTAGGTTTATGTTAGGATTGGGATAGGGTTTTTTTTTGCTTTATTAGATTTTATTTTTTTATATTTAGAATTTATTGGGTTTCCGTTAATGTATTATAAGTTTTATTATTTTGACATTTATGAGGTATATTTCTTATCAGGTGTTGATATTTATTTAGTAATTGATTACTTTATTTCTTTTGGACTGTTTTTATTTAATTCCCTGACTTATGGGAATGGGCAGGGAGGGCAGAGGGGTTCTGGTGAGGTGGCTCTGCCCTGCCCTCACAATCTCTGCGTGCGTGATCCATGCAGGTTGAAACCCCTGGGAACTGCCCCTCGGGGTGATGGATAATCAGAAAAGGAGGGAATGGTTGGGAAGTGCGGGGCACATTTCACACTTCCCTTTGCGTGATCCCCCTTCGCCTCGGCTCTGTAGGGCACCCAGGACAGACAGGAGCTGGCCCACTGGAGCAGCCCAGGATGGCAGAGTGGAGAAAAAGGGTTGGGGAAAGGGTGGAGAAAGGGTGGGGAAAAAGAAACGAAGGGTTGGGGGAAAAGGGTGGGAAAAGTGGAAAGGGTAGGGAAAGGGGTGGGGGAAGGTGATAGGTGGGAAAACGTGGAATAGGTGGGAAAAGGTTGGATATGGTGAGGGAAAAGGTTTTGGGAATAGAGGTGGTAATAGGTGGGGAACGGGATCGGTGGAAAGGAGGGAAAAGGGAAAAAGGGAGGGATGGGGAAAGTGTGGAAAAGGAAAAGGGGGAAAGGGTGGAAAAGTGGTGGGGAAAAGGGGGGACAAGGAGTGGGGAAAGGGTGGGGAAGGGCCGGTGGGAAAAGGTTGGAGGCCCCCTCCCGTGATCGGGGGAGGGGCTGGGACAGCCGGGACGTGGGGGATGCTCCAGGATCGGCTCCATGGCCAGGATTCTGCAGGGAGGGCAAAGGACCAAGGCTGGGCACAAATGGGGACACAGAGCTTCCCTGGAATTGGGGACACTTTTGCCTGGGGAGGCCATGGGGGGCCGCTGGCACAGGGTGCCCAGAGAAGCTGTGGCGCCCTGGTCCTTTTGAGTGCCCAAGGCCAGGACATTGGGGCTTGGGCCAAGCTGACATGGGATGGTTGTCCTGCCATGTGGGGGGTTGAGGACTGTGGGGTGATTCCTGTTGTGGCACTGGGCTCGTTGTAGGTCATACAGAGATAAATGAAAATTCTCTGTATTTAAAATTTCCATCCCAATCAACTACCCTCCCAGAGTCTCCTCTCCACAGCACCCAAGGGAGAAGGGCAGGATGTGCTTGAACCGAAGACCCTAAGTTCACATTTTGGCAAAGGTGGCATTATTTGTCCATTGCTATGTCTGTGCCAGATTAATTTGAATTCCCTAAGATTGCTACAGTATTGATCGTGGATTCTAAAAATAATATTCAAGGAATTTTAAGTAGAATTACCTGCATTTTTGTGCAGACTTACCTGAGAGGACTCCGGTGGCCGCTAGGAATTCTGCTTTTCATACAGTCGATAATTTCCTGTCTTGTCTGCTAAAAACCACTCAACCGTTCCACTGTCACTGTACTATAATTAATATTACCCAGAAAGCTCCCATGAAATTGTGTGCCAGTCAGGATTATAAAACATTTTAATTTGTTCTTTGAAAACATTTGGCAAACTCGCAACAATTTGCATTTTGATTTACAACAGATCAAATGATTGGAAACAGCTCCTGGCTTCCTTGCACAGGAGCAACTGGAATGCCAGGGAAATCACTGATTAATAGAGACAGAACCGACCGTGTTTTGTTCGAGTGATGCTGAATCACCCATCCGACAGTAACTGCAATCCTTGTAATCACTCATTAGCTTCAACAAAACAGCACTGATTGGTTAATGCTGGCAGGAACAAAGGAAACTTGCTGGCTGTGTTTTTTTTTTTCATGAGACGTCGTAATCCTCTATTTTTAAATTAGTTTTGTTAAATTATTATTATTATTATTATTTAATTAGTTTTTCTTCCTCAGTTTCTGGGACGAAATCCGAGATCCTACTTCGTGACAACCCCAGCCCTGCTGCCTCTGGTGAAGATTCAAAAGCTAAAGCAGAGAATTTTTCTCAACCAAAAAGGTTGTCAGTTGGCTGTGCTTGGCCTTTTAGGAGTTTATTATTATTACTGATAGGATTGTTTTCCATCCAGTATTTTTAGGGAAAGCTCTGAGGGGATCCTGGACTACCTGGTTGGTACGCCTGAAGCTTGAGCGCCACCGTGACCTGGTCCAGAGCAAATTCAATAAATGCAGATCCATTCGACTCCGTGCAGGAAGTGACCGCCCAGTTATCCTGGAGTGAAGACAGCCCCAGAGATGTCCTTCCTGGGAGGCTAGCCACCTGCAGCACCTTGAGGCTTTTCTCGCTGGGGATAGGGGGTGCATTTCTGGTTGATTAAATGTGGAATTTGGATACGATCCCAGGTTCCTCACACACGCAGGTTGGCAGCCCCCAGTTGGGGGGTGGCACATCCTGCAGGTTGGGTTGGCTCTTCTCCCTCAGGGAAAGCCTCCTTTCGCCCTCACTGCGTCTGGACTTGTTTATAAAAGGAGGAGTTTTCACCTCTCTCACTTTCTGCTGAGTTCCTTACTGAGTCACAGCAGATTTTCACTCTGTTCCCAGCTTATGCCCTTTTGGGTGTTGGTTTTTGCGGGCCCTGGTGGGCCCAAAAAAGCTTTCTTCGCTTCGTGCTGCTGTGATTATTTCCCTCATCCCGCACGTTCACCGGGAAGGTTCACATCAGAGACTTGGAAAAACTTTTCCCTGTCGTGGTCAGGCCTTTGGAGAGAGCGCAGAGCGGAGGGGGGTGCAGTCCCGTCTCTGGGAGTAGAGCAGTTGGGTGGCCCGTTGGGGACAGGCTTTGGGGTGATGCTGCTGGATGATGCTGGGACTGTGACATTTCCGCTAGCAAACCACTGTTCAATTCAGATAAATGCCCTTTCCTTAAATAATCTTGTTTCAGTCTCCTCACTTCCCCTTTGAAATTCCCCCACCACAACGGCATCAAGGGGGATCCCCATCCAGAGGCCGAGCTGTTCAGGGCTGAGAGGTGGGGGTCACGCTGGGAAGGGAAGGATTCCAGGGAGTCGAGCCCTGCAGGCCTGGAAGGCTTTGGGCAGGAGAGCTGGAGAGGCTGGGAGCAAGGGCTAGGGAAGGAGCCAGGGAATGGCTTCCCGTGCCGAGGGCAGGGCCAGAGATTGGTATTTGGGCGAGGAATTGTTCGCCTGGAGGGTGGGCAGCCCTGCACAGGGTGCCAGAGAAAGCTGTGGCTGCCCTGGTCCCTCTGATGGCCCAGGCCAGGCTGGACATTGGGGCTGGGGAGGACTCGTGGACAGTGGGGAAGGTGTCCCTGCCATGGCAGGGGCGGCACTGGGTGTGCTTTAGGTCCTGCAGCCCAAAGGGTTAATTACCTTCCGTAATTCGTGTTCTACTGAGATGTCACCGGTTGAGGAACTGACTTTTTTTAGGCCACTGTTTGATTCATTTTTTTACAACTCTTCAGCTTCAATATTCAATGCCAGACACCCCATATTGAGGCTTGAATTTCAGACAGCAAGACAAGACTTTTCTTTTAGGAAAGCCTGATGCAGGCAAACAAGTTTATCTGGCAGATGTTGGGTGTTGTTCTCTCCACACCATTGTACATCTCTTATGCTCATGGAAACTGGGCTCTGTTCAGGCCTGCCTGACTGCATTCCTCTGCCTCCAGGAGACTCGGTTTTCCTCACAGAGTTACCTGAAATATCACTAAATTGTCGTTTTTTTACTTTTAAGCCTCAACAGCATGGTGAAATGCACACACACGGGCAGACCCGAAAGGTCTCAGGAAGCGCTGCAGCTCTGATATTTCACCAGGCAAACCCCCCAATCCTGCTCAGGTCAGAACTCAGAACGTGCAAAGACACGGCCAGGGAGGAGGAGGTATGCATGCTGCTTTCGCTTCTCTGGATCTCTTTGTGCCTCTCCTTTGGACAGCAAAACTGTGTCACCTTGAGCCTCGAAATCACAGGAACCCCCCAAGACTGGTTTTGATGGGAAGGGACCTTAAAAATCATCCAGTGCCACCCCGCCATGGCAGTGGAACTCCCACTGTCCCAGGCTGCTCCCAGCCCCAAAGGTCCGCCTGCCTGGGACTCAAGGGATCCAGGCAGCCACGTCTCTGGGCACCCTGTGCCCAGGGCCTCCCACCTCCAGGAACATTCCTGCCATATCCCATCTGGCCCTGCCCTCTGGCACTGAGGAAGCCATTTCCGGCTGCCTGCACTGAGTCCCTTTGCTGCTGTGTGGATGTGGGAGAAACACCCCCAGAGAATCCACAGGCACTACCATGTCACTGCTAACAAACCAAGGTTTCCCGTTTGCCGGGACATTCCTGGAACTGCAATCTTCCCTGTGCTTTCACCTGGATAATTGGCCAGCGTGCCTCCGGTCTTCCCAGGTAGGCAGTTCATTCCTTCAACTCAGATCTTTTCCTTCCCTCTTGTACCCGCACCTTAAGTCAAATACCTTTTCCAGGGCCTGAAGGGCTCAGGAGAGCTGGAGATCGGGACTGGGCAAGCTGAGGGACAGAGCCAGGGAATGGCTTCCGTGCCATAAGGCAGGTTTATCTTGGAATTGGAACCAAAATGGTCGTTTCTGAATTGGAGTGCCGTATGTCTACACATCTGAACCAGTTTCCAATTGACGTCCAGAAGGCCCCACAGGCACACAGAGGTCCAGATATCCAACATAGAGTTTGAGGGAGTTGGGCGACCACACCAATGTGAGGTTTCTGTAAGAATTTTTGTCCTTTTCATGGTTCAGCCATATTGGCAACTCAATTCTGTTTCTTTCCGGAAGAAGATCAAAATCCAAGCAGAAACTGCAGGAGTGGGCGAGAATGAGAGAGTTTGAAGAGCTTTTGGTCTAATGAGCCTGGAATTTGACTGAGGCTTTCTTAAGAATGCATCTTGAATAGTAGGGGGGATCCTTCTGCTTCTCCCGTTGTTTCAGTTCCTGACCGGATTATCCTGAATGATTCTTTATTTTTTGTTTTCATGAAAGGAGATGCAATTGTGGGGAACACCAAGTAGGGGGCTGATTCACTCTAAAATTATTTACATCCTGATCCTGCACCTGCTGTGGAACTGATCGGGTTGCAAGATTAATTTTCTCTGTTTATTTTTGAAGCCTTCCTTTTTGTAGATTGCATTTTTTTTCAGACCTGTTGCCAGAAAATTTGGCTGCAGGGAAATCCGGATTTGATCCATCACTGATTTGACATGGACTTCTGTCACCTCCTTCTTCTCCCTAAGTTCAAGACAAGAGCCCAACAGAATTATCCTGAAGTCTGTAGCTCTGGATGTCTGATTTTGATATAATTTTTTTTGGTGGGAGGTGGTGATAGATCAGATGTTGCATTGACTCTCATCACCTTGCTTCACTAATTATCATCATTTCTGCGATTCTTCCACTTTACTTTGAGCTCCCAGTTTCCAGAAATCATCCTTGCCTGTTGTGTGAAACCCAGCTTCCATAAACTTTTTCACTTATGATCTCCCTCACCAGAAAGCGGCTCCAGAGAGTTTGGAAGTTCAGGCAAGGACAAGTCAGTGGGGTGACCAAACCCTGCCCAAGTTCCCCTCTTGTCTGGCAAGGCAAACACATATGACAAGTCTGGATTTCAAACAAAAACTGAGTCCTGTTGCGGAAGGGAGGAGGAAACCCCTCTGTGTAATCATTAAATTGGTTCTTTCATCTGAGCTCCACGCTCTTTGGTCATCAGGGCTTTCCCGATTTAAACGGTCACTCCAATTAAGTGTTTTCTGAACACTTATTCCTGTTAAATTCTGCTCAGAAACGTGCGCCGGTCCAGCTTGTCCCGGCTTCCGGAGCTCCTGTTGGCCGTCGGAGTCCTGCGGTGCCCTCAGGGCTGGGATTTAGAGTGTCGTGTGTCAGGCCGTGGAATCCCCGCAGCGATTCAGAGAACTTGCAAGGCGCCGCTCTGTCGGGTTCAAGGACAGGCGGCAGGCGGGGTGCGCGGATCAGGCTGCCAACCGCCAGATGATCCAGCCATTTGAGTAGGATACCCCTCGGATTTCGGTGTTCCTGGTTTTCCCTTTTGTTAAATTCCCTTCTAGAGTTCATTTCTTAATGTCCGGCGTAATTATTGCTGCACCCCTGAAACCGAGCTGATCTCTGAGAGCCCGGCAAGCGGGGTAAAATGGCCCGTGGTATTACCGGGCTGATGGCTGCAGGCACTGAACCGGATTCACCCGGTTCGGGAAGCGAAGCTGCCGCCTGCCCTGCCAGCCCTGCCCTATGTCCGAACCCAGGCCCCTGCTGAGCACCGCGGCTTCTCTTTCGGAAGGCAAACCCCCAGGCAGCTGTGGATCCAGCCTGCTAGTGACCCTCAGGCAGCCCACATCGTCGGTGTTTAATTAAAGATTAATAAGATTAATTAAAGATGTTTGGTACCCTCACTCTGTTCGCTTCCTCTGTTGGCAGTCCTGCCATCACGGTCCCGGCTGACTACTACTGACTACTACGACTAATAATATAATAATATAATAATAGATAATCAATAATTAATAATAATAATAATGAAAATAAAATAATGAATAATAATAAAACCACATTTACCTTCGTCTGAAGTGCTTAAGTAAAAGTATTTTGCTGTGCTGAGTGGGACATACGAATACCCTCCGCTTATGATTTTAACTAACAGGCAGAGCTCTTAAACCACCCAGATCGGTAGGTGAACTTGATTTAGACATCGCTTTAGTTCAACACTCCTACTGGCAGGCGTCGTTTTGGGCAAAAGAGAGCAGTCTAGGCGAGCCTACCGGCAGCGTTTTTCAGTGCCATCTTGCTCCTCTGGGTATAGGCAAGGTGTTCGGGCACTGCGAGCCGGAAAAAAGCCTGGGAGACTTCAACCGCTGGCAAGCGAGATGCTTGGCTCACAGTCACCACAGGAGACGAGGGACGGGACGCGGATGTGCGGGAGGGCGGGGACGGGACGGTCATGGTGGGGCAGGACAGGGACAGGGACAGGGCCGGGGCGGGCCAGCCCTCCGTGACTCGCGGCACATCTCCTTCCACCGCCGGTCTTCCGCCCGGCTCCGAGCCGCCGCTGCCCCGGCATCCCCCGGAACCTCCCGCGGGCGCTCGGGCGGGGCCAGGCGAGGCTCAGCCCGGGGGTAGCGGAGCGTGGCGCTGGCTGGGTGACAGTGACAGGGAGGTTCGAGCGTGGCGGCTTCCCGCCCCAGCCCGGCGGGCTCTCGGGCGGACCCGCGCCCTGGGCCGGGGGTCGGCGTGCTCTATCGGGCCATGCGGGGCCGGGTCCGCTGCCGCTGCCTCCCGCTGCTCCTGCTGCTCTCTGCTTCCCTTGCTGGCTCGGCGAAGGCGCGGGCACGGTGGGTGCGGGGACCGGCTTATGGGTGCGGGTGTGCGGAGACCGGGAGGTGCGGAATTTGGGTGGCGGTTGGCTGCGGGGTTTGCGGGTTTTGGGGGATGCGGGCTGTGTGGGCGGGGGAATGCGGTGGGGTGCTTGCGGGCTGCGGGGTTGGCTGCGGGTGCGGGGTTTTGGTGTGCAGGTTTGGCGGTGGCGGCGCGGTCTCGGTGGTCGCCGCGCGTGCCCGGGCGCTATCGGTGCCGCGCTATCGGTGCCCCCTCCCGTCCTCTCCCGCGGGTTTCCGGGCGGGCTCAGCCCGTGCCCGGGCTGGGTGGATCCGTCCCGATTTCCGTCCTGCCCCAGCCCGGGGATGCTGCTCCCAAGCCGCCAAAGTGTGGCTGTGTGGCTGGCTGCTGGCCGGCTGTGCCGAAGCTGCGCGGGGGGGTCCTTCCGGTGTTGGCTGTGGCTGGTTTGTGCCATGGCTCCTGATTTCATTCATAAGGCCTCCACTTGGGATCGATGGATTTTGGTTCAGGTTTGGATGGAAAGCTCTTCTCATTACGGGGGTTCGCTCTGCAGGGCTCGTCTGGGCTGGAGTTCGGTGATTCCCGGCCTTCCAGGAGCTGTCCCTGGAGAGTCCTGCTGCTCTGCGGCCAGCTGGCGAGAGCTGAGGTCCTGGGGAAGGGCAGGATCCAGGGATGGTCAGTCGCGTGGCCCTGTGCCTCACCCAGGGGGCTCAGGAGGGACTGAATCTGGGGGCATTCCCTATTCCCAGGGCTCTGCCTCGTGGCAGTCGGTTCCAAAGTTGGCAAGAGTGAGTTTGGTGAGAGGATGGGACACTACTCCAGGGCCTGAAGGGGCTCCAGGAGACGCTGCGAGGACTGGCGACAAGGGCTGCAGGGACAGGAGCGGAAATGGCTTCCGAGTGCAGAGCAGGGCCAGATTGGATTTGGCAGGAATTTTGTTCCTGGGAGGGGGCAGCCCTGGCACAGGGTTGCCCAGAGAGCTGTGCTGCACCCTGGATCCCGTTGACGGTGCCAAGGCCAGGGCTGGCATTGGCTGGAGAGCCTGGGACAGTGGGAGGTGTCCCTGCCATGGCAGGGTGGAACCAGAGGTAATATTTAAGTCCCTTCCATCCCAAAGGCCCGTTCAGGACTAACGAGGTGTGCACAGACGTGGTGCTCTCTTGGGTTCTTAGATATAGGTTCAGCCCGTCCCATGTCCCGCTGTCCCATATCTTGATGCCCAGGCGCTGACAGCCCTGTCACTGCTGAGGCCCCTCTGAGGCACTCGGCTGTCTCCAGCGCTGGGTGCAGGCAAAACCAGGGCCAGGGCCTGCGCATTCAGAGCTGCCCAGTTTCATCCCATTAGGCTGCAGTGGCAGTTCAGGAGGCTCTAGGGATCACAGAATCCGGAATGGCAGTGGGAAGGACCGTTTAAGCTCATCTCATCCACCCCCTGCCTCCTTCCACTATCCCAGGTTTACCGAGGAGAAGCACTTTGATGGCGATAGAGAGCACAATCCATACAAAATTCCCCAGAGCACAGATTCCTTTCTTTGCCGCAATGTAGCAGAGCAGTTGTTGTAGGGGCTGAATGCAGGGTGAAGGATCGGGTGGAATCCGTGAGGCCTTCAGCGGAGGCGGACACTGGGTCAGCCGAAACCAGGCTGCTTCACTTGCGTGACTTTGTGGCTTCACACTCTGCTGTAGGGAAAGCTCTGACTTGTCGGTGTGAAACGTCAGGGAGTTCTGCAAGCAGGAAAAAATCTGAGCCTTCTTAGCGCCACTGCTCTAAGAAGCACCAGTCCTGTTGAAAACCCCTTTTCCAGCTGGAAAGAAAATGGGACTCTCTGGCTCCGGGCTGAGGGAGTTTGGGTGTTTTGATGATATTTGGATCTGTGGGTGTGTGTTTGAAGGGTTATTTCATTAATTTTGGCTGATACGGAGCTGGAGATCAGCAGGAAGCTGTGTCGATGGTATTCAGCAGTGGATCAGCTTGCCCTGTTGGAGGGAGGGAGGATGCCATCAGAAACATCACATTTCGCCTCGATTCGTTGTTGAAAATAGCTTCCGCTGCGCAAGACGGGGGAGATCCTTCGTGGCACCTGTGTTATCTGCAGACGAGACAGAGGGCTGAACAGTGTCTCTGCTAGCCCGCTGCCACTGTCTCTGCTAGCTCCTGCCGTATTTCTGGGCTGGCTGGGGAAGTGATCGTTCTGAATGCAAAATATTCAGCTGTACAATCATGGCTCCCTGACTGGTTTGGGTTGGATGGGACCTTCATATAGCTCCATTCCCAGGCACCCCTGTCTCCATTGCAGGGGACACCTCCCACTTCCCAGGCTGCTCCCAGCCCAAGTTCCAGCCTGGTTGGGCTCCACTCAAGGGATCCAGGGGCAGGCCACGCTTCTCGGGCACCTTGTGCCGAGGGCCTTCCCACCCTCCAAGGGAACAATTCCTGCCAAAGTCTCCTCTCACCCTGTCCTCGTTGGCTGTTATCTTTTATTCATTTGGAGATGGTCTTGGAATTGCTGTCCCCTGGTGTTCATTCGAAGGTCCGGATTCTGTCATGGGGTCTGTGGTCACGATGTTGAGGCACAGTGGTGTGGATACCTAACACTGCCAGACCGCAGAGAGGGCAAGAAAGAATCGTGTGATGGAAAGTGTGGAAACTTCTTGATGAATGAAGAGGAGTTCCTTTAGGGGGCCTTCAAATACCCATGAGCTAGTGCATAGTTTTCGGACTGTGAGGAATGCTCACAGTGTTGTGATACTAGCAGCCACTGCCTCCAGAGCTTGAGGCTGAGCAAGAGATCTAACTGCCTGATAAATAACCTTTTGAGGAAACAGCAGACTGGTTGTGGCTGGAGAGGGGTTAATAACGTCCATCCCTGCCAGCAGGGACACCTTCCACTCCACCCACGTGCTCCACCGGCCTTGGGACACTTCCAGAAGCGGGCTTCGGCAGCAATCAGCTGTATATTTGGAAAGTAGAGTCAACTCGTTAAAAGTTATTGACTTCAGGTTAATGCAACTTGATGTAGAGAACAAAAAAAAACCGTTTTTTTAACCTGACCCGCAATTCCCAAAGAAACCTGGTCAGCACATTTGGCTCAAGTCCTTGATCTCTTTCCATTTATCTTATATAGAAATTAATAGAACTGTGTTCTGAGGACTCTGCCCTTCAGAACAAAAATCTAGCTGTGTGATGTGATATCTTTGGTTTGTGGCTTGTCTTTGTCATGGGGGGGCCCCAGGCTGAGCAAATTGGGCTGGGAGCAGCCGGGACAGGTGGTGAGTGTCCCTGCCATGGCAGGCGGTTGGCACTGGATGAGCTGGGAAAGTCCTTCCAACCCCACATTCCCTAATTCTGTGAGTTCAATGGTGTGAAGGGTCACTTCCACAAGAACAAACACATCAGGTGCAGAAGGATAACCTTTCTCCTTTCTGGTGACGGCCGCAGGAAGGGGTGCCCAGCAAGCAGTCCCTGAGGTTCAGGATGTGTCGGAGAGCCCAGACGGGAGCTGGAGCTGGGCTCTGGCTGGTTGGTTCTCCTCTGATCCACTGTCCCCCCGTCCCCACTCTCCTCTCCCTCAGCCCCTTCAGGTTTCTCCCACCCCCGCTTCCCTGCTTGGCTCTTGTGCTGTTGCTCCCTGCGTTGCCCTGGCTGGTTCTGTCCCGTCTGGCTGTGTTCCAGCCCCAGCAGCTTCCTCCTCGTCCTGTCCTCGTCCTCGTCCTTTCCTCGTCCTCGTCCTCCTCCTCTATCTCAGGCTGTGTTTTTTCTGTCTTCCAGGACACAGGCTGCTTCACCTCTTGTTGTCAAGCATCACCTCGCGACCAGAGCTCAAGTGTGCCCGTTGGCTCCTGCTATGCCCACCCAGGGGCCAGCGAGGGCTTGGATTGGGGGACACTCCAGACTCGTGGCAGTCGGCTCAAAGTTGGCAGAACGTGAGTTTGGAGAGGATGGGGAACTATGAACTCCTGAGGGTTTTTTTTGCCAGCTGGAAGTTTCACTGCATGACCTCAGAGTTAGCAGGAAGCAGATAGGTGGCAGGGGCAAACATTGAGATGCTGATGATACAACAGCAAAATGCGTGTGATGGGCTGGGGTCAGAGAAGGGATGGAGATCAAATCCTGGGAGAAACGTTGAGGGAGGCTGGGAAGGCTCGGAGCCCCAGGAGCAGTCTGAGGAGCTGCGGTAAATGGGGCTGTAGCCCTGGAGCAAAGGAGTGTCCGGGGGACCTGGGGCTTCTGCACAACTCTCTGACAGGAGCGGGGCAGGGGAAGGAGAGAGGAATGGCCCAAATTGCGACCGGGGAGGCTTGCAGGGTGGAGATTGGAAAAGAAACAATTCCCTGTCAGAGTGGTCAGGCCTTGGAATGAGCTACCCAGGGGAGGGGTGCCAGTCCCTGTCTCTGGGGAGTGTCAGGGGTGTTTGGATGTGGCCCTTGGGACAGCTTGGTGATGTTGCTGCTGTTGGGTGATCCTGAAGGGCTCTTCCCTCCCTTGATGATTCTGGGAACCTTTCATTATGGTTTTCGTGCGGGGGCTGGGTGGGGTTTATGGTTTTGCTTGACTCTTGGTTACGTTTATTCGTGCATTGGAGCTGAATAAGAGCAAGAATTTATGAATCAGAAGCCACACTGGTGGGATTGGGTAGGGACCTTAAATCCCATCCAGATGCCACCCCTTGGCAACTGCCAGGGGATCCAGGGGCAAGTACCACAGCTTCTCTGACGAGTACCTGTGCCATGTGCCTGCCGATCTAGGACCTGTACCAGAGCCCCGAACATGAGGGTAGGAGGAGGAGAAATTATTGCCTGCAAAACAGTGAAAATTAATAAATGTTACATGTAATAAAATGTTAAATGTCATAAAATGTTATAAAACTGCAATGGCAATTTGGAGACATGGAATTTTGATTTCTGTGCAAGTCGAAGCCCGTTTCAAAGTAATTATTTTTTATTCCTGCTCTTCCCTTCTAGACACCTGTCTCCCATTCACAGCTTAACTCGAAAGATTGTAGACTCTTTATTCTACAACTCCAGAGTTCTCTCCTGATCCGTGGTCTTCCTCAATACCTCCAGTCATCGCTAGCGTTCCCTCGTGCGAGTAATGTGCTCTGGATGTGTCTTATCACACTATCAGTGGATGCCAATACAAGCGTCTGAGTAAATTGCTCGATAATAAACCAACTCCCTTGTATTCTACATCCAGGAATAACATGTGTTTTAAAAACAAAAATACCTAAAAAAATGAGTAAGCACCAGATGTAAAGCAGGGTTTTTACTCAGGTTGCTTTAATAAATAATATATGCACAGAATGAAGAAGGTTTATCTTCACATGATTGTTTATGATTTCCACTAAAGCAGCCTTCTGTGGTAGGTTGGATGGGCCCTTAGGCCCTCGCTGAGCGTGTCCTCTTGATATGCTCGATGGAGAGACTGCGCACCCTGTGGACATAGACAATGTCACACGGTTCCCTGAGCAGAATCTTTAGCCTTTCCTGATTCTCTCTGTTTCCAGTTTAACTTTCCCCAGATGACCAAGGGGATGGCTCGCTGTATGGCCCTGTAGGTGTACCAAGCCGGTGGTAAAACTGGATGGTTTGTGGCTTGTGATACCTGAACCAGGGTAGACTTGAGTGGGCGCATTCCAAGCGTGCAGGCTGCTGTGAGCCTGATGCTGTGTATCTGCTGTTGCTGTTTTCGGTTATGTGCAGCTTAGTTAAGGTTCATCTGTCTATGTCTTATTATACAGTTACTTATGCCAGTTATTTCATGGTTTCCTGCTGTCTATTCCGTCATCTCTGATTATTCATGGTTTGATGCTCCGCACGTTATATTACAGTTTATCTCCATGCTATTTACTAGTAGTCCTCCAGATTATTTAAGGTTTATCCCCATATTTATGGTTTATCCCATTATTTACGGTTACCTCCATTATTTTTCAGTTTATCCCCGTTATTCTCGATTTATATCCCGTTATTTACGTTTATCCCCATTATCACGGTTATATCCTGTCATTTTCAGTTATCCCATTATTTACAGATTATCTGTTATTTACAGTTTATCTCCGTTATTTACGGTTATATCGCATTATTTACTGTTATTCCATTATTTTACAGTTAATCTCATGTTCTATTCGTATCTCTGTATTACATATCACTCCATTAATTTATCATTTTATCCCCGATTATTGTACGGTTTATCCTGTTTTTTTCAGGTTTATTCATTATTTACGGTTTATCCTCGTTATTTACGGTTTCATCCCCAGTTATTTACAGTTCATCCCCTTTCACAGTTCATCCCGTTATTCACAGTTCATCCCCTTATTTACGGTTTATCCCCGTTATTACGTTTATGTGCGTATTAGTGTTTATATGTGTTATTTATGGTTTATCCCCTTTCTATTTTCAGTTTTCCCCTTTATTTTCAAGTTTTTCCCCATTATTTTCAATTTATCCCCGTTATTTTCAGTTTATGTCTGTTACTACGTTATCCCCGGTTAATTTTCATTTTATCCCCGTATTTTCAGTTTTTGATCTCCATTATTTACAGGTTTATCCCCGTTATATTGGTTACCCCCAGTTATGTACGTTTCCCCCCTGTTCCCTGTGTTGTTCCCGCAGAGCCCTTGGCGCGGTGAGCGTCTGGGTTGTCCCACATCCCCAGACGCGGTGTGCGCTGCCTGGCGCTAGGCCGCTGGGACCTGGGCTCCGCGCGTGAGGCCGAGCTGGCCCCGCCGCCTCCCTGGGTGCAGACACCGCCCTTCGTGGCCCCTGAGTAGGGACAGAGGCTGCTTCTTGGGACAGGCTTTCTTGGGGTGCCTTTGACCACGAGTTCTGTGTTTGGTCCTTATTCCATAGCTCTGCTTGAGGGGTTTGTACCCGCAGACGGCTCCGCCGACGGCGTTCTACCTGCGGCTTTGGTTCCGTGCTCTGCCTCTAGCTGAGGTGTCACCAGAGAAACCCTGAGCTCTTGGGGTGGGACTGGAGCCTTCAAAGACGCACAACCCCAAAACAATCGACAATCTTTCCCCTTTTTCTTATTGTTTGTTAGGGAAATTTTTTTTTTTTCCATCGTTAATACAAAATCCCTTCATTGTTCCCACATCCTCCTCAGCTCTGCCACCACAACCTTGATTTGGGGCAGTAGAGACGACAACCCTCTTTTCCTGTGGACAGATCCGCATTTTATCCAAGAAATAAATTGTTGCTGATAAATCTAGAAATTCGCTCTGATTAAATTCAGAAATTGTCCACCAAAGACCCACACTTTAAATCACAGCAATCCCAGAATGGGTTTGGTTTGAAGAGACATTAATTGGCCGTACCTCTTGCCACAGGCGGGGAGCACCTTCCACTGTCCCAGTGTCCTAAGCCGTCCAACACACAATGGTCCAGCCTCGATCTTGGACGCAGTTCGAGGAGTGGAAAGCCCTCTCGGTATGAGCAAGAATGTTGTATCTACAATCTGTCTTCCTGCCTTGCTGTGCCAGAAGTTTTGCAGGATAAAAAGAAAAAGCCAGATGATTCATTTTAGAAAACATCTCTGAAATGGGAGACAAAGCAGAGAAAGGGATGGACCTCAGGTTCGCATGACTTCTCCCAGACCTGGGCTGAGAGAGCAGTATGGTGCAGGCTCCAGAGCATGATACTTCCCCGTTTCTAAATCCTGGCTTTCTCGGCAGCAGAGTGAGGAGATGCTGGATCCTGCACTAACAGTGATGTACCCACAACCTGTGCATGCAGATTGTCTTGGAGAGAATCCTCTAGGGGCTGGCGATGGGAGCTGATTGGAAATATGCGACAAAGCAGAGGCTTAGGGTGGAGATGAAGGAATGTTCTGGGTATTCTCTGTGCTCACTGCCATGGGAGATGCAGTTCTCAGACACAATCCCTGGGCTCCTCTTCAAGGGTTGTCAGGTCAGGGCTGTGGATGTCAAGGCAAACGTTGAGAGACTGGTGCATGCAAGGACATGATTTTTGCTGTTAATGAGTGCTTCTGACAGCACTTTACTGGTATTTTTACATGCATTCGACTGACACGCACTTCACAAAAGGAGGTCATGTTTATCCTAAGACATATGGAACATCAAGAGGCAAGGAAGGAAATGTTTCGTTATTCCTCTCCCAATTTTAGGCACCAAACCAGTGGGGTTTTACGGGAAACATGGAATATTGTGCAGCTATCTCAAAAGGAAAAAGATAGAGTTTATGGCCAGTAACTGTGATGAACTCAGAATTCTGAATACTTAACTGCTTATTTAATATTTACTTGAATTTCAAAGGTGCAAGGTAAGCAAACTATTGTAAGACTGCAATTAGTACGTAAGGAATGTTTTCCTGTTCTTGAGCAAAAGCTGTCGGATATTTGGTGTTGTTCGCTGAGAGTATCAGCGGCAGGGAGCAGAGTGGGGAACGCGGCTGGGAGCCCCCCAGGATGTGAGAGCTAGGAAAGGGGCTCAGCCTGAGCAAAGAGAGGCTCCGGGCGACCTGTTGGCTCTGCACAACTCCCTGACAGGAGGGGGACAGCCGGGGGGTCGGCTCTGCATCCGGGAACAGGGACAGGAGGAGAGGGATGCCTTTCAGGCTGGGCCAGGGGAGGCTCGGGTGGAACCAGGAGAATTCCCATGGAAAGGGTGCTCAGGCCTTGGCAGGACCTGCCCAGGGGAGCTTTGGAGTCCCATTCGCCTGGAGGCGTCCAAGGAAAGGGCTGGAGGGCCACTGTGCTCTGGGTGGGACAATGTGGGCAGTCGGCACAGCTGGCACTTGCATGGCTGTGGAGGGCTTTTCCACCCTCAGGATTCTGGACATTACGTGGAACGAGGCCAGCTGTGCACCCCAGGGTTCTTCCCTCTCTCTCTGTGTTTTTTTTTCCGCTACTCTGAGCCCAGGGATGACGTCGTGCAGTGCAGCCCGACTCGCTGCTGGTTCAGGGTCAGCCCCCCTTTTCACCCCGAGGCCTGGGGACATTCTCCCAGTAGTCACGTGTCCTACTGGGAGAATTACAACAAGTCCTACAGTAGAAGAAGTAGAATTCATCTGCTGATTTGTTCTTGTGTTGCCTGGGGACTGAGGGATGTGAGTCAGTTGTATCATCTTGCAGCCACAGCACAATGGGGACGAGAGATCAGCTGTATTTTGTACTTCCAGAAAGGGTCACCCACTGCTCCCAAGAGGTGTTTGGGAAAAGGGCTCCTTCCTCTGGCCCTTGGACAAGGAATTGCATTGACACCACCCAAATATAGAAACTTCTTTCTCTAGATGGAAAAGGATTCAATCCACTCTGAGATTCTGGAAGAAATTGGTGCAAAGGTGCTTTTGATTTCAGAGTTTCTCAGCAGTTTGGAAAACTACTGGAATGTTCCTTCCCCCTTTGCTTGTTGCTGGAACGCAGGAGGCAGCTGCTGGGGCTGATCCCAGGGCAGGGAGAGGAGGAGGTGTTAGTAATGTGCTGGGATGAATGTTGGGTGAGTCAGTCCTGTCCCACTGGGCTCAGAGATTTTTTGAATCATTGTGTCTCCTGCTGCTGCCTGGGGCCTCGACAGGTCAAAAGTGCAGGGGAGTAGTAATTCAAATTTAGAAAAATTAAATTAAAAAAAAGAATGTAGCGATATGCTTCCAAATGACGTCAAACTAAGTCCAGACTTGTAAAAACAGAAGTAGAAAAAAATATTTCAATTGCCCATCTTGCTTCAAGTTCCTTGAAGTAAATGCCTCCACTTCCTTCCTGCCTTGCACAGCTGTGTTTTTGTCTCACCACAGAAACCATTCCAGTTAGACCCAGGAAAGGAGATCATCGATGTTTTCATTTTCCCCTCCCCTTCCCTGTACTGTGATTTTGCTTCCCGAGCTGCTGCAAAGCGGCATCAAAACCCCCAGGAAAACTGAAATATTCCTTCTTGCTTCTATTACTTTTGAAACTGAGCGAGGAGGAAAAATCTGATATTTTTAGAATGCTGAGACTGAAGGGGAGGATGTTGTCCTTTTAAATGGGTCTGGTTTACAGTAACACCTTTTTTTTGCTGACAAGGCTGTGTGTCTTTTCAACAGATAGCTAAATGAAAGCAAGACACATGTATTTCCAAAATTTGGAAAATCTGAAGGAATCAACACTTTATTGCTCACAATTCACGTGGTTTAAATCTACTCAGGTTCACTTGTTACAAGGACAACCAAGGTGCCCAGAGTGTCACAAGAACTGCCCGTCAGGGTTATGGAACGGGAATGTTATTTCTGTGTGGTGGGCATGAGTTCTAGAACACGAATCCTTGAAACCTGAACTCGTTCCCTTCCACACCCAGTGTATTCAGGAACTGGCAGCACCATGGGGATCACACGGGCCCATCGAGGGGGCAAAATAATTCAGGATTTTCAGCCAGGGATGGAGGGTTTGTGTTCATTACTCGATCCCCTCTCCTTTCTCCTTTCATAATCCTGTGAACAAAGTGATAATGAAGTTGGCCCAGGTCTGTAGCCTCTTGGAACCACCTGGGAAGGGAAATTATCGCAGGAGAGCTCAGAGCCCCTGCCAGGGCGCTGAAGGGGCTCCAGTGGTAGCTGGTGGAGGACTGGGGAAACAAGGGATCTTGCAGGACAGAGCCCAGGGAATGCTTCCAGTGCCAGAGGGCAGGGCCAGATGGGATATTGGGCGAAGGAATTGTTCCCTGGGAGGGGTTGGGCAGGCCCTGGCCAGGTCCCAGAAAGCTGTGGCTG